>OZ012638.1:18763722-18785124 GCA_963942525.1 Ptychoptera contaminata
AGATCATTAATGTGTGAATGTAGAACTTAAAATAAACTAAGATATTCTAAGTATCGCCTTTATTATTTTTTAACAATATAATTAATGTAACTTTTATTGTTATTTAAAATTATTTATTTATTTTACTTCTAATCTAAATTACTTATAATAATAAATGCATTTATATTTTCTGTACCATTTGTTGTAATTTTATTTTGTAAAATATTACATTATTTAATAAAGGCATTATGTTTAAATCAAAACAAAAATGATATTGACTTGATGGTATAAAATAATGTACTGTAAATATTAATTACTAAAAATGAGAAATTAATGAAAGTAAAGTATACAAATACGCTTAATTTTAACATTCTTTAGTTTTTGTTTAATTTATTAAAACAGAAAAAAATTTACATTAACAAACTTTTACTTTTTGTTAAAAAAGAAAATAAAAATACCAAAAAACATTTTAACTGATCAAATATTAAAATAAAGAAAAACATGTGTTGCTTTTATCGTAAAGTAATGCAAAGTAACGTTTCATCATATACGGAATTTTCAGGTTAAATATTACAAAACGTGTTAAAATAATTATTACTAAATTTTTTAATGATCTCATTAAAATGCGCGAATTTTATTATTCTTTAAAGTTTGTAATTTTCTTTCAATTATAGCCAGCTAAACTCTGAATAATTTTAATGCAGACATTAAAATATTTGTTATTCGGAGTACTTTGTAAATTTTCCTTAATTTTATGTAGTAATTGTTTTGTTTTTCTAAATATTTTTACAAAATAATACTCAAAACCTTAGTTAAATAAATAAATAAAAAACAATTCACAATTATAAAATAATAATAAAAATAACGAGACTATGAAAAAATATTGGCATCATATTATTTATTGACAACTGTACAAAAGCAATAATAATAATAATAGCAGTTATTTTTTACCTTTAAATTGTGCTAAGAAATTACAAAGAAATTGACCTTTCAATAATATGGAAAAAAATAGCAATTACAAAGTATACGAAAATATTTGCGTTTATTTAAAGAATACAATAAAACTTAACAAATTGATATTTATATTATAAGTAAAGACTTGAGATGTATCTAGACCTGGAGGCTGTTTAAACTTGTATTTTTTTCTTATTGAAATTTGTTTATATCGTGCTCGGTTAGTTTTTATTTTTATTATTGCTTTGACGCCAATCATTCTTATTTCTTAATCAGCTTTTCTTTTTTTATTTCACACAATTAAAGTGGCAATAGTGCTATGATTCATTTATGAATCTTATTAAAATTCATTAAATGAAAAAAAAAATCTGCGTATCAAGCTGTCAATTAAGTTTAGTAAGGAACATACAAATATTACAAAAATAGATGTAAGCTTTAAGACTAAATATTCTCTTTAAAGATTTGATTTTTTATTTATTTTGTTTTTGCATAAACGATAAAAATATTTTCTTAATAAAATGATGACCAATATTTTTAACATTTAAATATTCAAATTTCATCAAATTTTTCAAATAAAAATAAAAAGGTAAAATATTTTAAATTTATTTGGTTTGTAAAAATTATATATTATATGAGTCAAATAGTTGTAAAATTGGATTTAAGTTTAAACGTTCATTTATTTTATTCCGAGAATAAATTTTTGCGCATTTAGTGTTTTATTAAATATATACTTTTGCAATACAGTACTAACTACTTTGTTGGAAATATTTTAATTTAATAAATAATTTAAATTAAATAATTTTGCTGAACTTTTACTTTTTTCGTTCAGCTAAAATAAAATACATGTTTTTTATATAATGAATGCTTAAATGTCGAAAAATTATAACCTTGGGCATATACAAACAAGTAGAAATAAAAGTATTAAAAAAAACATTTATGTGTTTTATAAATTTGTCACCGATTTAAAATTTTTTTTGTTTCTATAAAACAAAATAAAATTTTATATTTTTACACATTTTACATTATTTAGTTGTGCTTTAAATATGTTAATTATTTACATTGAAATAAATTAAAGATATAATTTTATTCCGAAAATATTTTATTGATTTTTGCAATAATATTATATATTAAATATATTTATATATATATATATATATATATGTGTGTATATCTATAAATGTTAAATATAATATATATATATATACATATATTATACATATATTAAAAATGAAATAAATATTTTTTTTAACCTAGCTTAAATTATACGAGGTTAGATTTTTTTTATTTAAATAATAAATAAATAATTAATTATTTTAGTTGCTAATAAGTAAAATTTTTATATTTTAGAAATAATATTATATTTTGTAATTTATTTACACTGTAATTCATTTTATAACAACAAATGGTCTTGAAAATGTTTTAATGTTAAATTTTTTTCAGTATTATAAAATCAATAGCAAATATAATTAATATATTAATGAATATTTAAATATGTATACGTATATATACTGCCTGTTTCTTAATTTATTGACACTTTATTAATTTTCTGTTGGTGGTAAGAAAATAAGTGCGCATGAGAATTGTAAATATACGCAATATTCCATTGAATTAGTTTTTTTTTTGTCTATAAAATACTGATAATTCTTGTGAATTTTGCATCACACGATAAGTACAGTTACGTTTTTTTGTTGTTGAGTCACTTTTAGCAGCTATTAAAATTGATTCATAATTATACGACACTAGTCGTAAAATTGTTTTTTAATGAGAGTGGTTGTGTCAATTGCTATTTTTTTTATTAGAAATATCAAAAATATTTAATTTATTGATAATGCTGAGTGGAACAGCACTTTTGGATGAAGAATGAGGCCAAATTTTGGCATACAGGGATAGTTGATTGAAATAAAAAGAGAGTTTCTAAAAAATGAATAGAAGTTGATGTGCAATTCAAAATTTTTGAAAGAAGCCTAATGAATATTATAAGCTTAATATAGTTATAAGTTTAATATAGTTACGGGCATTGTTCGAAAGAGGTCTCCGAAATCATGCCTTCGCGCGAAAAACGGCTACGGGAAACAAGGGCTGGTACTACCACCCACGGTCGAGCGGTAACTCTAAGTACGGTAAGAACATCGAAGTTCCAAAACGATTTCTTTACTCGTACAGCAAAGAAATGGAACGCCTTACCAGCGTGTGCGTTCCCAAACCAATTTAATATCCAATCCTTTAAAACCAATGTCCACAAATATCTTACATCCCATCCTATAAATTGACATGGTAGCTCAAAGCTATTCACAGGTCGACTTCACGTCGTAATTCCTAAACATGTCAATTTCTTTATAAAAAAAAAAAAAAAAAAAAAAAAAAGCGTGTAGGTTGTAAAGAAAATCTGTCTTATCTTAATAACAGTAAAAAATGCATGTAATTTAAGCCTTTTGTACAAATTTACTAACATTTGTTGGACATGAAGTCCCTTATTAAATAATAATTTGGCGCACACTAAAACATGTGCCAACACATCACTCAATCAAAAAGGCGAAAACATCTCTTTTACTTCTTCGTCATAAGCATTCGCGCTTAGAAAATGGTGCCTTATTTGCCCTAAATTAAAGAAACATAAACCGAGTTTTTTTTTAATACAGTTTATATTTTCTGATAAAAAAGTGGAATCTAGTCGAACCAGATAGTGTTCATTTATATTGGCGAGATCTACGCAAAGAACAACTGATGTTTTCAAAGCGTAACTTTGGTGCGGTTCCGTAATGGTGTTGCGTGCGTTTACATTAAATGAAACACTACATAGATATTTAATACAATAACTTAATATCGTCTTTCCTGCAAGAAAATAGGAAATATTCAATCGCTTCCAACAAGACAATGCGTGAATTTATGTCAGCAGGGAAACTAAGCACTATCTTATGAAGTATTTGGTCGAAATTATGAAGTGACCAGCATGTTCATCGGAGTTAAACTCAATCGAAAACATATGGGCATCTTAGTTAGAAGAGTTTATGCGAATAATCGTCAATTTCGTACAGTTAAGGAGCTAAAAATTGCAATTTGTATTGAATAAAATATCCTCGAGGTAAACTTGCTAAAATCATTGGTTAACTCTAAAAGAAATGAACATTTAGGATCACAAAAGGCAATGGTGACTACATAAATTATCAATTATCATTTTTAAATACTTTCTGTTAAATTAAAATCTTTTATAATTATGAAACGATCGTAAAATGCAAATTTGTAAAATTTATCTTATTTTTTTTTTTGTTTTTTAAGTAATATAAATAATTTTTTTCTAAAATCGAGTTATTTTATCTTCAATATTGTACAAAATAAATTTGAGCTTCCTGCTAATATTTATATACAACATATTCAACAAAGTAAATAAAATAAACATGAAACAGGCTGTATAATCACCGGCAGATCTTGAAAAATGTGAGTGAATAAAAAAAATTTCTTAAATTTATTATTAAAAGTAAAAAAGTATTCTCTTATCCAATTAAGAACAAAAATCTTTGAAGAAATAAATTATGTTTTTTGTTGTAATTGAACAATAGTTATAAAAGTAAAAAAGAAACAGAAACAAATAGTAAAAGAAAAAGAAATAAAACCAGTTTATGCTTTATAAACTTTATTTTTTTTAATAAAAAACGTTGATACAAGACTTTTATATTTTGAACAAAATATATTTTTTAAATATTTTTAATTAGTAAATTCTTTATGAAATTTTATTATGGAAAAATATAAAAACGCTGTCATGATTTAGATTACAAAGGATTGATAAGTAGAATTGAAAGAATTAACTGAAAAATTTAAGTTCACATTTTCATTTCTTAAAATATTAATTTTATTGAAAAAACAATTGTTATAAAGAAAAATTTGTAAGCTTTTTTGTAATTTGGATTTTTTTTGTAAAAATACAAGATACTATTCAGTTAGGCAAACTAATTTAAGGCAATCTTATTGTTATATTAGTGACAAATTACTTAAATAGTTTAAAAGGCCCACATTTCCTTAATTACGAAATATTTCATGTATGAATCATTAAGTAATTATTAGAATTGGATTTAAGATATTTATGGACATTCGTTTTTTTTTTTTGTAGACTTTGCTATACTTTTTAACATTTGTGTCAAATTAAAAATAATAATTAAATTTAAATAATAATAATAATAATAATAATAATAATAATAATTAAGTTAGAGTGTTTTTTGTATTTATTTTTCAATAAAAATCCTAATTTGACATTGTTGTTACCCACCAATTTTTTATTTTTATATTCTAATTAGCCGAAAGCAAACAACGCCTTAATTTATTTTACTTTTGAATGTTAAGCAAACTCAAAATATAGTAAAAAAATAATTAATAAAATTAAAACATGGAAAATGATTAATAAAAAAAAAAAAAAAAATCATGTCAAAGTAAACTACAACTTTCATTTAAAAAACTCTAGATTAAATCAATTAACTGTAGTTTTTTTTCTGCAACTGTGTACTTAGTGATTTTATTTGTTTGTTTTAATCAAAAAAAAAAGTAAAATAATTTATATTGTATTTATGCCAAGTAAATTTTATAAGTTTTAGTATTATATTGGGTATTTTATATGTTGATTAGCTGACTCTAATATTATTTATACTTCATTTCAATTAAATTTGGCTTCTTTTTCATATTTGGACAAAATATTGGAAAATTTGAATTAATAATAATAAAATTCAAAATATTCTACACATCCGACTTATAGATTGTTTTTTATTGTTAAATATTATCTGATTTTTTAAAAATAATTTAATTAATAATTATTTAACACTTAAAGCAAAAAACACATGCTTTTTATAACACTAGTATAATTAACCATATTAACATATGTAGTGTATTAAAGGAAAAAATATTTGCCTGTTTTTTATTATAATTGGCATTTTATTTTATATAGTAACTATCTCAACTTTTAAACAACACGTATTCCTTTTAAAGTGTTAGACGTTTAAACTAAAAAAAGTGTCTAGAGTCATGAACAAGTGCAATTGCAGTTTATATTTAGTATATTATGACACTTTGTAATTTTTTGATATCTGAATAACTACGATGCCATTACATAAAAAACACAAAATTATTGGATTTATATGTGGTATGGATTGTTAAATACAATTTTAAACTATGTTACGCTACATTATGGGTTTTGTTAAAGCTACATTATATTGTCTTCTATAACTGTTATTTGGTAAATTATTATTATTGTGTTTCTTTAGTAAAAAAAAAAAAATAATCAGACCTAACTATTAAAATGTCTTTTATTTTTGTTATAATTTTTTTTTGAAATTTATTTTATTTATTTGTTTGTATATATATATTTTTGATAAACTTGTCTTGTGTTGCGTTGAACATACACTCTTATCTTATAAAATTATTTCTTATTGAGAAACGTAAATATTTACTTATGGCTTATTTAACAAATAAAGGTTGTTACAATAAAAAAGAATATCAAAAGGTTTTACAAGATAAATATGTTTATTATTATTCATTTAATGATAATATTAATAAAACCTATAGCTTTGTGACACAATTGCGGTGCAAAAATATTTTTTAGCACCGCAAAAATAAATTTTTAGCATCCATTTTTCATATAAATTATTGATTACTCCAGTTTATAATAAATTTGTCTAATGTTTCATTTTTTTTTTTTTTTAAATGCAAAAAATTGTTAGCAATCATACTAAAATAGTAATAAAGTAAAGCAAAAATAATATGTCGTAAATAACAATGAAAACCATTTTTTTAAAGAATTTTTTTTTTCGGTTTACCTGTTGTTCAACTTGCTTTTTACAAATAATCAAGCAAGTATGTAACAATTATTTAAAATTAGAATAAGATGTCATTTATTGGACAACTATAAATGATATAAAACGTGATCAAATGTATTGTAGCCATATATTTGTTATAAAATTCAAAAAACATAAATATTGTTATGTGTTTTTGACTTTAATAAACTTATATAAACTAGTTTGAAGATTAAAATATATTTAATATATTAACTGTACATAACTTAAGTGTGTCGTCGTTTTAATAAAACTTTAATACACTTTTAAAAATAAACTAATTTTAGTGATGAACATATAATATTAAAATGTTTAGAGTAATTAAAAGAACGCTAAATTTACTATAAATATAAGCAACATATGTAGGGATTGACAAAATAATTTTAATTGTTAGTTATCTTTAAGTTGTTATCATTTAGAGATGAATGGAGATATGAGTCTTTTATTTATTCATATTTATATCTAATTCTTATTTTGTCTTTTAAGATGTAATAAATTTTATAAATTAAAAATTTCATTTCTTGAGTATATTTTAAGCTTTAGGTAATTAACTGTATCTATTTGCTTGTGATTTTTTATATTAGATTTTTCAATAATGGTTAAATAATTTTACAAAACATACCGAATTTAATCAACAAAAATGATATCAATAAATAATATTTAAGTAAGAATAAATTTTCAACCATAAAACTAGCAGCAAACTAAAAGTTTCCCTATTATTAATCGACAGTTATCATTGTATAACTATAAATTAAAAACTTCAAGAGAACAAAGTTAATAAAGAAGAAAATTAATTAAAATGATAGATTGGTTTTAAAAAATTATGATAGTTGTAGTGAAATGACTTAATAGTAAAATTTCAGGATATAAATTAATATAATTTTAAATTGACAACAAAAACAAAACAAGTTTTTTCGATAATTATTTTTTAAAAACAATTTACTTCAAAATAAAAAGGAGGTGGACGAAGAAAACATTACGGCAACACCATAATTACAAGCACAAATAACAACTACAAACACCAAATAGCAAGAAATTTTTGAAGATAAAAAAAATATAAACATATATTATTCTAATGACAAAAAAATTCAATTTTCTATTTAAAAACCAAATTTATTGTCTATAAATTAGTGCTTATTCTAATTCAGGAATTTATTTAATTTTTTTTTTTTAGATTTTTTGTTATTATTGGTGTTGCCTATTTTCAATGACACTGTGTAATTCGTGTTTGTGAATTTTAATAGTCTTGAGACAAAAATATATTTTTTAAAAGAAGCATTAATATATCGGCTTCACCTAGAGATAAAATTTAAAGCTAAAATTGCTTATATAGGAAACCCGTTTTTCATTAAAAAGTGTAGAACGTTAAATGACAATATTTTTTATCAGTTTTTTTTTTTTTAATTTAAAAGGTTGATTATTTAAAAATTATTGAACAATAATTGAACACTTGCTGTTTTCTTATTTATTTCAGTATATTTGACATAAATATTTAAGTAATGAGTCGTTTTATTTTCATAGTTTCTATTATTTTTTAGTATTATTACAAAAATATTGACAGAATTATTGCCATATTGACTTATAAATAACTGTAAATAACTAAAGGTTATAAATAACTGCGTTTAAGGATATGTTTTTCTTAGAAAATTAGAAATAAACTATACGAAATACACTAAATAGTTTTAAAATAATTTTAAAATAATTTTTTTAACTAGAAATCAAAAATGTAATAACCAAAAAAAAAAATATGATAAAATAAATATTTATAATAAATCGATAATCAGTGATTAGAAATTAATCAATTATTAAAAAGAAAATAATATTAAAGCACCGATCAACCTTATCAAGTAACGTTTTTGTCAACAATATTTTTTTTATTTTGGGTATTTTTGCTTTATATATAGTTAATATAAAAATAAATAGATAAAAAATTTGATTAATAACGTATTTCAATCCGCAAAGTAAAATGATTTTTTTTTTTATTATTTATAACAAAAAACTAACCCAAGGAACATAGGTATATTATTTTTTTATTGAAGTATAAAGTTCAGAAGTGTAGTTCTAAAATGAAAGTTTTTCTTAAATTAGAACGAGGGACAAATTATTTGGACATATTTAAAATAATAAGGACTTAGTAAAAAAAATAATTATAAATTTTTTAATTTAAATTAAGAGATTTGCAATGATTTTCATTATTAATAAGAAAACAATAACTACAATAAATTTTATAAAAATAAAGAGAAACTATTTGAAATGAATTGTAAGATTATGAAAAGTGTTAATTTATAAACAACTTTCCATATCACATTATCATTTATAATTTTCCCTATTTTAATATTTATTTATTTTTTTTATTTCTAAGTTTTATTTGTTAATTAATTTATTTAATTATGTTAGTTTTTTTTTTATTATATTTTCTGTAAATATAAAGCAACAATTTAAAAAATATATGTATATAATAACTACAATTAGTAGTTATATTTGAATTGCTATATAATACTCTCGTTTTTTATTTAATTTTTTCTTTCTGTTATGTATTTTTAAATTTATTTTATTTTAATTACAAAGTAAATAGCGAAATGTATAAAAAATGAGTATTCTTGTTATCATTTGTAAAATGCTTAAAATTGTTTTGTTATCATTTTTATTGTTGTTAACAATTAAGCAATTAAAATAAAATAAAATAATGGATCTTCGTCGTTTGTTTTTGAATTGTTTAAAATACAATTTGATAATATTCTTTTTTTGTGACTGAATCAACTTTGGTTACTTTTAAAAATTACGTCAACAAATGTCTTTTTTATCAGGTTAAACCAAAAAGCATAATAAGTTATTTTATTTAAATAATTTTACGAAATATTTTGTGTATACTGTTTGACATGTATAATATTAAATTAGTGCAGAACACATTTTATCCGCCACAATAAATTACTTTTTAGTTACTTACTTTTTTATAACTTTAATTTAAATTAAAGTATTTATACTCCATTTTACAAAAGTTAAAATTATTTATCTAGCAATCAGTAGTGATGTTTTCTTTAACAAAAAAATACAATATATGTTGAATTTTTTTTTATTGTAAAATTATCCATTTAAACTTCCAAAACAATTTTTATTTAACTACTTTTTTTATTAACATTAAAGATTACTATTTTTAATAAATGTATTATTTAATGCACTTATAAATCGTCAAAAATATTCATATATGCATATATATAAATTTTTTTTCGATTTATTATTAGTAAATAATTTGGTTAAAATGATGTTTTCAATGGCTATTTGAAATTTTTATTGCTGTTATTTTGATTTAAAAACACTTTTAAAATCAAACAAATTTTTATACTCTGTGAACTTAATTTATTTAAAAAATATATATATTTTTAAATATTTGTACAAAAGAACCGCTAACTTTCACAACGTCATTTAAAAAATATCACTTGAATATACATATATTTTTAAAACTTAATTTTTTTTGTTTTTGTTTAATATAATTTTTAGAGAGTCTTGTGTTTCAATTTTGCTTGTTTCTTGCCACAAAGACAAAAAATACATTTTTCTGTTTTAATAATAATAACAACTTTAAATATGAAATCAAATTTATTTTTTTTTATTTGTAATAAATTATATTATTTAAATTAAAATGAAATAATTAAACACAAAAACTTTTCAGTTTGAATAACTAAAAACAAAACAACAACAATATCTCTTTTTTTATTTAACATATAATATTAATAATAATAAAAATATTTAAATGTTTTTATTTAATACTATTTTCACTTAATATTTTTCTTTAGATTCTTTTTTAATTTATTAACAATACACTAACGACCAACCTGTAGCAATACTTAAACTCGACTATAGAGATTGAATGAAAAAATATCGTATTGACTCGTATCGTTTATTTTTATTATATGTATTCAAGTAAACATTTACTTTAAGTGATTTAACTTAGCATTATTACATTAGTATGAAAATAAAATAAAATACCATAAAAGAAAATAACATAAAATGCTTGGATTGTGTTTTTATGAGACAAACATAATATTATTATAATATATAATTCTCTTTGAGAAAAACAATTTTAGAATTTTTAACGCATATTTTCTTTACAATTTAGCATAAATTTATGTTTTTTTACTTTGATTATGGTGCACTACTTAGATTATGATATACGCTTGTCAAACTAAAACAATTTTCAACAAAGCACAAGTAAACAATAAAAAATTATTTATTACAAATAAAATCATAAAATACGAATGACTTAAAATTACTCACAAAAATATTTTAGTATCTATGAAAAATGAAATTTTCGCATAATTTTATAATAAAAGAAGATGTCGAGGAAGATTCGCTTACTAAAAATTTCACTCACACATAAATACTCAGGCAACATTTTTTGCTTTAAAAAAACATACGACAAAGACTATTTATCAAACAAGCCTACTTTGGTGCTACTTTATTATGACTTAAATTAACACAACTAAAACGTAAGTTTTTATAAATAAAATAGAAGAAAGCCATACACATAGATTTTTATAAAACAGAAAATATTTTTTTTTTATAATTTTTGTATATATTTACTTCTGCTGGTTTAATGTATACATTAGGAATTCATTAAAATTATAAGTTAAAGTTGTGTTTCATTGTGATTTAAAAATATAATAATAAAAAAAAATATAGCTAAAGATTAAATTTAATACAAAACTAAAAGCACGTTACAAAAACGGTTGTAAATGTATTATTATAATTTTTTGTGTAAATAAATTATTTTATTATTTTCTTCTTTTTGGTTTTGTTGGCATTAGTTTTTATAATAATACGTTATTAAATTGTTTTCTTTTTGAATTGGAAGAAAAACAAAATTTTAGAATTAATATTAAAAAAGAAGTTATTTGTAGTTGTTTCTTTTGTTCGTTAAATACAAAATATAATCTATAAATTTAATATCGTTTACCTGTTCATATATACCCGGAGTGGCTATACTGTTCATATATACCCGGAGTGGCTAATATTTGTAAAAAAGATTGTTCATATTTTTCATAGATATTTTAATTAATAATTAACAAAACTGTCAATTAAAAAATATTGTGGCAAATAAAGGAAACAAACAATTTAATATTTTTATTTGATGAATCGCAATAAAGATAAAATCGCAAATTGTTAGCGGACTAATTCCAAAACCATTGCATTCGGCCTGTCGACCGCGTTCGACATTCTGACCTCGACTGATATATACAATATTAAATAAAACTTATATACAAGAAACAACAAAAGCAAAGTATACTGTAAAGTACAAAGCGATGAAAGAAACCGTCAACAATGCGTTATGAATTTTTAACTTTAAAACAATAAAGTTTCATTAATGTACTTTTCCACTGTTTTAATAATAATAATAATTTTTTTTTTCTTGAAGCTGGGAGAGGAAACGTCTTCACGTTGCTACAGGAGTGTCCTTCCTATAACAATGTTGGATTCGCTATCTGACAACACGTAATTGTCAAAGTCCCTGACCAACTAAAACCTCATCCTTTCCCAGGTATGCATGACCTGGAACTACCCTAATGGTATTGCTTCGGGCCATGCACCTGTCTGAAAGGCATGTTGGAACCAACCTACATGCTCCGCAAGGCCAATTTCTCGGAACCTATATATACAGATTCCACTGAGAAGTTGCCCTGTTGGAACACAAAGTCAGTTCTTGCACACCTTATGCCACCTTTGTGCCTGCGTCCAGGCGCTCCTACTTGCCAAAGTATCCAGAGAGCATCTGCGTGAGGTAATTATCTACCTCGCCAAATTTCCTGTTGACCCATACACTGACGTCTGGGATCAACCTTGCGGTTCACCTACCGCTGGTGTCGGTATTCCAGCGATGTTGCCATTCATGCAAAGTTTGCAACCTGGCCTTCTCTCTTTCATTTTTTCCGACACCGTTGACCTGACGCTTTAGCCACACTCGTTTTCGTTCAGCTGCCATTAGGTCTATTAGGATCGAACTGCTAATTACCAGCACTGCTGCTACCGAAACAGTTCGATATGCAGAAGCCACTCTGAGAGCTGCTGTTCTTTGCACCGCTGTCAACATCTTGCATTTCTGCTTTACGCCTAAAGCATCTGCCCATACTTCGGAAAGTAGTAGTAGTAGTACTTCTTAAAGTAGTACCGCGTTCACCATTGACATTAACAGCTTCCGCTTGTTTGCTGTTGGGCCACCAATATTTGCCATAAGCCTGCTAAGCGACGCAGAGGCTTTCGATGCTTTCTCGGCTGCATGATGAATTTGTGCCCAGAACGTCATTCTTGGGTCAAGCCTAACTCCCAGATAATTTAGTGACCTCGTAGTCCTGATAACCTGGTCACTCACTTGCATATTTATTTCAAGTGGTACATGGCGCTTTGTTATCATTACCAGTTCCGTCTTCTCGGCAGCTAGTTGAAGTCCACGAGATTCCAACCAAGCTCTCGTGCGAATCATGACCATGTTGAGTTTGCGCTGCGCTTCAACCTCGTCTCGCGCTATAATGATGGCTGCTATATCGTCGGCATATCCACTTAAATGCGTACCTTCTAGCATTTCTATGCTGAAGATGTCGTCATAACTTGCATTCCACAAATCTGGTCCTAGAATGGACCCCTGTGCTGCACCCGACGTTATGGTTTTATGTTTCATTCCATCCCGTGTATGGTACAGCAGCTCCCGATCTTTAAGGTAACTGTCTACCATACGCATTAGGTAGGGTGGTAGCTGGAACCGTCTTTTCAAAGACTCCATAACGTCGACCCATCTCAAACTGTTGAATGCATTTTTGACATCCAGAGCCACCACAAGTACTATTCGTTTAGAAAACGCATTACCACTTTGCGCGACTTCAGCAGTTTTCACGACATCTTCAATGGCGCCAATCGTAGATTTCCCTTTCCGGAACCCATGCTGTTGCTTGGATAAGCCACCTGCTATCTCCACTGCTTGCGCAATTCGGGTTTTCAGCAGCTTCTCCAATAATTTTCCAGACGTGTCAAGCATGCAGAGCGGGCGGTACGCATTCGGCTTTTCGGGGTCACCTTTACTCTTGCTAATCAGCATCAACTGCGCTCTCTTCCATGGTTTCGGAAAGAGCCCTTCGACCAGACAAGCGTTGAACATGCTGAGCAGTAATTGTGGGTGTACATCTGCTATTAGTTTTAATGCCTCTACTGGGATACCGTCAGGCCCTGGAGCCTTGTTCTTGTTAAGTGAACTGGCTGCGTTTCTGAGTTCGTCCTCTGTGAGCAGTGGGGGATCCTTTCATAGTAGTATTGGCGGATCCCGACGCACCTCGTGATCCGGAAAAAGAGAACTAACGATGTTATACATCACTCTGTCCTCGAGCTCAGGCGCCGGCGCCAGTGCACCAAGTATGCGCGTAACGATTTTATATCCCAGTCCCCACGGGTCGGTGTTTATTTCGTCGCGGAGCTCTTCCCACTTTCTTCGCTTGCTGGTCTCAATTGCCTGCTTTAAAGATCTTCTTGCCATTTTTAATTCCTCGATTTCGAGAAAAGCATTGCTTTGGGTTCTGGCCCGTGTCACTTGGCTCAGCGATCTCTTTATTGCACCAATAAGCGGCTTTCTTTCTCCGGTTTTTCGGGACTCTTGGCATTGCACCGTCGCAGGCTTGCGATATGCTGAGCATAGTGTCACGGACTAGACTAGGCATCACCTGCGAGGAACAGTTCCGAACTTAGTTTTTTCGAATTCCATCTGCAAGTCGTTATTTTACCGGGGCCTGGGTGGTTTGGTGTACATTTCGGTTCAACAGTGAGCCATATGTACTGGTGATCACTCCCGGTGTAATCTTCTAAGGCTGTCCACTCCTTCAGTGTACAGGCGATCCTCTCAGACACCATCGTGATGTCTGGTATTGTGCCTTCTCATCCATGCCTGCGGAATGTTGAAACGGTCCCTGTGCTCGCAATGACGAGGCCTAGTCTTGCAGCCATATCTAACACTCGTCTGCCTCTTGGGTTTGTGGCTGGCATGCCCCACTCAATGGCTTGCGAGTTGAAATCACCGGCTATTATTAAATTGCCGCCCAGCTGGAGCGCGCAGTCTTCAATTCTATCCAGCTTCGCTTGGAAGCTTTCTATATTATCGCTGGGAGTGAGATAGCAGCTTACCAACGTTAGCTTGCTGTTTCTTGCCCAAACAAACCCGTCTCCAGTGCCGCTGGATAAAATGTAGAAGTTACTGGTGTTTGGCAGCCATATACCTGCCGTTCCGGTACTATCCGTCAAAAAAATTCCGTTGCTGTTTCCTGCATACTGCTCGCTTATGATGACAGCGTCAACCCTCCGCTCAAGAACGATTTGGGCTAAGAGGGAGTCAGCTGTCCTGCTGCGGTGCATATTTGCTTGGAGAAACTTCATGCACAGGCTTTGTACGATGCACATTTACCAGAGGAAGGGATGTGATCTACCTGATGTAGGCCAGCAGCCACGCACACGCAGCATTTTGGTGGCTTGCTGCATTCTTTCAGGGCCCTTACAATTCGCTGCAATGTGACCTGAGCCAAGACATCGGAAACAGCGCTTCGGGCTCGAGCGAATTCGCATTTTCACTCTGATCCACCCAACAGAAATTGTGCCTATTTCTGTGAGTTGGTGTGCTGCGTCTAATTGGAGAGTCACGTATGCGCGGACCATTTCCCGTTTTGTTACTGAGACTCTCATGTCTTCCGTATCATTAGTGAGGATCTGCTTGACGGCATTTTCAACTTCGGCAGCTGTTGTGAGCGCATCTAGATCTTGAATCTCAACCGTGGCAGTCGGCCTGAGACCAATAACCGTCGCAGTACGCTCTAACGTCGCCGTGATTTTTTTTACAGATGTCAGTGCTTATCTATTCCTCTATCCAGCTCAAGAAGTAGAGCCCCCGTCATTGTTTTCCGGACTGTTCAGATTTTTACATTCGAGTCATCCGGTTTCACATTACTGCGCAGATTTTTTAAAATTTGATGAGGACGGATTCGCCCCTTGGACTTCTGGGTTTGTTGCGACTTTTAGATTTGGCCGGTTGCGGCTGTGTTTTTGTGCTTGCGGTATCCTTTGACTTTACTTTCTGTGGATACCCTTCGCTATTCGTGTGGTTGCGCGTCCTCCTTTTTTTAGCTTTACCGTTTGTCAGGTATCTGACTCCTTTTCTACGAGTTTTTTTCCGTTGGGGGTGTCGGCTTCAAGAGGGCTGGGCAGTAGCCGTTTCTTCTCCAACTTATTCTGGATTTCAGGAGTGTTTACACTCGCGCTAGATATACGCAGTTCTTCTGCCTCGTTGTGGCGCTTCGCTTTCTCCGCGTTAAGCCAGTTGCGACGGTACATTTCCACTTGGTCGAGGAATTCTTCTATTTCTATTACCCCCTGCTGCACGTCCTTCTTTATATTTTTCTGAACCTTTATGGCAGATTTCATTGTGCGTAACACTTTACGCACTGCGTGAAGCACACTTTCTTCGCATTTTTATAATAAACTCCTGCCGCGGCGATCTTTGTGTTGCAGCGACAGTTGTTGGTAATGCTACAGGGGTGCCTTATTGTTCAGTTGGCTACTTTACCGTACTCTGCGGAAGGGGCACGTTTGTTGCTGTGGTTGTTTTCCCAGTCATCAACGGAGATTGTTGTAACGATCCATTGACTTTCACCGGCGATCGGGTCACTTTACCACGTTGTGCGAAAGGGTTCGCTACCACGGTTGTGACCTCTGTCACTTCCATATCTTCTTCGTTCGTCTTGTTTTCTTTGTTTGATAGTTTGTACTCATAATTGTAAGGGTCCCAACTTCAGGCCGCTATCTCCGCTTGTAAGTACAGTCACTTTAATGTCCCCAAGGGTACCTTTCTGCGAGTGAGGTCCTTGGAAGGTTGACTCAACACCTTATGAGTAGTTGAGTTCAGAGCCGGGCGGTGTAAGCCAGGAGCAATCTCAACTGGCGCCTGAACGGCCAACTTAATGGCGACGAGAGTCGAATGTACCTGAAGACTTGCCAATTTTTAACGGGACGGAGGCAGATGCAACATTAGCCTAGCAGCAATTTCCACAAGGTGTCACTCTTGTGTACTCAGGTGCTAGATTGCAACATCCACTCATTCATTTATTTATTTAGTCATTCTATTCCGTAGTCCAAATCGTAATCCTTGTGCTAACCGAGTTCAATTTTGCTGGTTTTGATTTTGAATGATTAATAATAATAATAATAATAATAATTATTATTATTATTATTATTATTATTATTATTATTATTATTATTATTATTATTATTATTATTATTATTATTATTATTATTATTATCATTATTATTATTATTATTATTATTATTATTATTATTATTATTATTATTATTATTATTATTATTATTATTATTATTATTATTATTATTATTATTATTATTATTATTATTATTATTATCATTATTATTATTATTATTATTATTATTATTATTATTATTATTATTATTATTATTATTATTATTATTATTATTATTATTATTATTATTATTATTATTATTATTATTATTATTATTATTATTATTATTATTATTATTATTATTATTATTATTATTATTATTATTATTATTATTATTATTATTATTATTATTATTATTATTATTATTATTATTATTATTATTATTATTATTATTATTATTATTATTATTATTATTATTATTATTATTATTATTATTATTATTATTATTATTATTATTATTATTATTATTATTATTATTATTATTATTATTATTATTATTATTATTATTATTATTATTATTATTATTATTATTATTATTATTATTATTATTATTATTATTATTATTATTATTATTATTATTATTATTATTATTATTATTATTATTATTATTATTATTATTATTATTATTATTATTATTATTATTATTATTATTATTATTATTATTATTATTATTATTATTATTATTATTATTATTATTATTATTATTATTATTATTATTATTATTATTATTATTATTATTATTATTATTATTATTATTATTATTATTATTATTATTATTATTATTATTATTATTATTATTATTATTATTATTATTATTATTATTATTATTATTATTATTATTATTATTATTATTATTATTATTATTATTATTATTATTATTATTATTATTATTATTATTATTATTATTATTATTATTATTATTATTATTATTATTATTATTATTATTATTATTATTATTATTATTATTATTATTATTATTATTATTATTATTATTATTATTATTATTATTATTATTATTATTATTATTATTATTATTATTATTATTATTATTATTATTATTATTATTATTATTATTATTATTATTATTATTATTATTATTATTATTATTATTATTATTATTATTATTATTATTATTATTATTATTATTATTATTATTATTATTATTATTATTATTATTATTATTATTATTATTATTATTATTATTATTATTATTATTATTATTATTATTATTATTATTATTATTATTATTATTATTATTATTATTATTATTATTATTATTATTATTATTATTATTATTCTTATTATTATTATTATTATTATTATTATTATTATTATTATTATTATTATTATTATTATTATTATTATTATTATTATTATTATTATTATTATTATTATTATTATTATTATTATTATTATTATTATTATTATTATTATTATTATTATTATTATTATTATTATTATTATTATTATTATTATTATTATTATTATTATTATTATTATTATTATTATTATTATTATTATTATTATTATTATTATTATTATTATTATTATTATTATTATTATTATTATTATTATTATTATTATTATTATTATTATTATTATTATTATTATTATTATTATTATTATTATTATTATTATTATTATTATTATTATTATTATTATATTATTATTATTATTATTATTATTATTATTATTATTATTATTATTATTATTATTATTATTATTATTATTATTATTATTATTATTATTATTATTATTATTATTATTATTATTATTATTATTATTATTATTATTATTATTATTATTATTATTATTATTATTATTATTATTATTATTATTATTATTATTATTATTATTATTATTATTATTATTATTATTATTATTATTATTATTATTATTATTATTATTATTATTATTATTATTATTATTATTATTATTATTATTATTATTATTATTATTATTATTATTATTATTATTATTATTATTATTATTATTATTATTATTATTATTATTATTATTATTATTATTATTATTATTATTATTATTATTATTATTATTATTATTATTATTATTATTATTATTATTATTATTATTATTATTATTATTATTATTATTATTATTATTATTATTATTATTATTATTATTATTATTATTATTATTATTATTATTATTATTATTATTATTATTATTATTATTATTATTATTATTATTATTATTATTATTATTATTATTATTATTATTATTATTATTATTATTATTATTATTATTATTATTATTATTATTATTATTATTATTATTATTATTATTATTATTATTATTATTATTATTATTATTATTATTATTATTATTATTATTATTATTATTATTATTATTATTATTATTATTATTATTATTATTATTATTATTATTATTATTATTATTATTATTATTATTATTATTATTATTATTATTATTATTATTATTATTATTATTATTATTATTATTATTATTATTATTATTATTATTATTATTATTATTATTATTATTATTATTATTATTATTATTATTATTATTATTATTATTATTATTATTATTATTATTATTATTATTATTATTATTATTATTATTATTATTATTATTATTATTATTATTATTATTATTATTATATTATTATTATTATTATTATTATTATTATTATTATTATTATTATTATTATTATTATTATTATTATTATTATTATTATTATTATTATTATTATTATTATTATTATTATTATTATTATTATTATTATTATTATTATTATTATATTATTATTATTATTATTATTATTATTATTATTATTATTATTATTATTATTATTATTATTATTATTATTATTATTATTATTATTATTATTATTATTATTATTATTATTATTATTATTATTATTATTATTATTATTATTATTATTATTATTATTATTATTATTATTATTATTATTATTATTATTATTATTATTATTATTATTATTATTATTATTATTATTATTATTATTATTATTATTATTATTATTATTATTATTATTATTATTATTATTATTATTATTATTATTATTATTAGTTTTTTTCGGTTGCCGACGCTCGACGGGTAAGGTTGTGCTTTGTGCGCTAAAAAAGAGAAAAAAAAAAAAAAAAAAAAAAAAAAAAACAAAAAAAAAACAAAAAAAAGAAAAAAAAAGAAAAGTGCTGTGAAATTTAAATGTGTAGTGTAAACGTGTTGTTTTACCTGTGACATTAATTTATCATTAACCAATATATAGTGAATCATATCTTTATAAAATGACGTTTTAGTGGAAATTAGTATTATGTTTAAGACTTAGTATATTTTGTGTGAGTTGCTAAGGTTGCATCTGTCAAACAATTTTGGCGCCTAATACGACTAATCTCTACAAATGTTCAAAGTCTTAATTTAATTAATTTTTTTGTTGTTAAACTACAATAGCGACAGTGACTAAGTCTTGGCACTGCACTTTTTGGCGTAGTAGGTCGATGGTTCGATCCTACCTCAATGCAATTTTTTTTTTTTTTTTTTTTTTTTTTTCTTCCACAAACAAACCTTCACAGTTACGTTAGGCGCAACCATATCCAAAAACCCAGAAACGTCTGTCCCATATTGGGCGGCTTTCTGGTCAGCGTCTGACCCAAAATGGGCGGCTGTTATCATTCATAATCAAAACCAGCAAAATGGATACCGGTTAGCACAAGAATTACGATTTGGACTACGGAATAAAATATCAGCACATGGGCTGGTGGATGTTGCAATCTAGCACCTGAGTACACAAGAGTGACACCTTGGGGAAATGGCTGCTAGGCTAATGTTGCATCTGCCTCCGTCCCGTTAAAAATTGGCAAGTCTTCAGGTACGTTCGACGCTCGTCGCCATTAAGTTGGCCGTACAGGCGCCAGTTGAGATTGCTCCTGGCTTACACCGTCCGGCTCTGAACTCAACTACTCATAAGGTGTTGAGTCAACCTTCCAAGGACCTCACTCTCAGAAAGGTACCCTTGGGGACATTATTATTATTATTATTATTATTATTATTATTATTATTATTATTATTATTATTATTATTATTATTATTATTATTATTATTATTATTATTATTATTATTATTATTATTATTATTATTATTATTATTATTATTATTATTATTATTATTATTATTATTATTATTATTATTATTATTATTATTATTATTATTATTATTATTATTATTATTATTATTATTATTATTATTATTATTATTATTATTATTATTATTATTATTATTATTATTATTATTATTATTATTATTATTATTATTATTATTATTATTATTATTATTATTATTATTATTATTATTATTATTATTATTATTATTATTAT
>OZ012638.1:18785324-18812606 GCA_963942525.1 Ptychoptera contaminata
TCACACGTGACTGTACAAAGCTATCTTCAGCTTCTCCAAAATGTGTTCACTGTGGAGAAACCCACCCTGCCAATTACAGAGGCTGTGTGGTTGCTAAAGAACTACAGAAAATAAGAGATAGAAAGGTGCAAAACACCTCAAATGTTAAACATGTAAACTATAATGTAAAAGAGGTTAACCAAAAAACCAAAATTACAGCAAGTTTACAAAAAACAGAGTCTATAAATCAAAAATCAGAGAGTGAAAAATTACCCTCCTCTGGTAGTGATCATTTGCTATTTTCGCAAATAGCATCATCCTTAAAACCAGCGAAAGCTGATAACAAGGCTGTTGAAGACCTACAACAAACTCTTCAACTGATACTCGCTAAACTTAACAAACAGGAAGTTACCATCAATGAAGTCATCAAACGTATGACTAAAATTGAAACCAATATCAGCAAGAACCGCTCTAATAAAAAAAATAAAAAGTAATGACCAAATTTCTAAAAATTTTGTCTTGGAATTCTAACGGATTGCTACATCATCAGCACGAGCTACAAGCAGTCCTAGATATAGAAAAAATAGATGTGTGTTTAATATCCGAAACTCACTTTACTAAACAGTCGTACATCAAATTTAAGGGATACAAAGTATACCACACTATCCATCCAGATAACTCTGCTAGAGGGGGAACTGCTATCATTATAAAAGAGAGCATACATCATTACGAAATGCCAAATTATAGCACACAGGAAATACAATCAACAGCTGTTGAAATAAAAACAAAAAGATATCCTTTTCTTGTTGCTTCGATATATTCCCCACCGAGGCATAATATCAAAAAGGATCAATACATAGAATTTTTAGAAAAACAAGGACATAGGTTCATAATTGGTGGTGACTTTAATGCTAAGAATACAAACTGGGGTTCAAGACTCACCACTACCAAAGGAAAAGAACTATTAAATGCTATTAACGAACTTGGATGTCATGTCATATCAACGGGCAAACCTACCTACTGGCCTGCTGACAGACAAAAGATCCCAGATCTAATTGATTTCTTTATATTAAAAAATATTTCTCCCAACTACGTAACTATCGAAGAAGGGAGCGATTTGAACTCTGATCATTCTCCGATCCTACTTGTAGTACACGACAGAATAACAGAAATAGAAAAAAATCCATCCCTGGTAAATAAACTTACTTATTGGGAGGGATTTAAGTATGAAATATCAGAAATGATTGATCTGAAAGAATCAATCAAAAGTATAGAACAATTAGAAACAGAGAAGTTTATTGTAATTCTTCAGCAAGCAGCCTGGAACAATACTCCGTTAATTAAAAAAAATCCAAAATCTACTAGGTATCCGAAAGAAATTGTAGATCTTATAGTCGAAAAACGTAAGATTAGAAAAAAATGGCAGTTAAGTAGATTTCCTGAATACAAAAGGAAAATCAACAATCTTTCCCAACAAATTACCAGAGCAATAAAAAAAATAAACGACAACTCCTTTTATACATTCCTCGAAGGGTTGTCAAATGAAAAAAGTACTAACTACTCTCTATGGAAGGCCACAAAAAATCTTAAAAGGCCCACTTCACAAATATCACCGATATTAGACAATGAAGGCGGATGGGCAAGAACCAGTGAACAAAAAGTTGAACTGTTTGCAACCCACCTAGAGAACATATTTCAACCAAATTGTGGGGAAGATACTCTATCTCCACTTATAAATCAGCAAGAAAGAGGAACCATTAAATTAAAATCTCCTATTGAAGTCAGTAAAGAAATTATGAACAAAATTGAATCGAAAAAATCTCCAGGATACGATCTAATTACTGGTGAAATATTAAAAAAACTACCAAGAAAAGCAGTAATTAAATTAACAAATTTAATCAATGCTGCATTTAGACTTAAGCATGTACCAACAACCTGGAAATGTGCGGAAGTAATTATGATATTAAAGCCAGGGAAACCACCCCAAGATAAAACATCTTACAGGCCAATTTCACTATTGCCGGTTATTTCCAAATTATTTGAAAAAATACTATTAAAACGGCTTAAGCCAATAATAGAAAAAAATAAAATAATTCCAGACCATCAATTTGGATTTAGAGAAAAGCACTCGACTATTGATCAGGTTCATAGAATTACTAACCTCATAGAAAAAACGTTAGAAGAGAAAAAAATTTGCTCGTCAATATTTTTAGATGTTGCACAAGCTTTCGACAAAGTCTGGCACGAAGGATTAATTTTTAAGCTTAAATCAATCCTTCCTGCGCAATACTCAGAAATATTACAATCCTATATCACTGATAGATATTTCAGAATAAAACACGAAAGTGTTTACTCTAAATTAAAAGAAATAAAAGCAGGGGTACCGCAAGGAAGTGTGTTGGGTCCAGTCCTCTACCTATTGTACACGCACGATTTACCTAAGCTTGGAGATAATACTATTGCCACATTTGCTGATGACACATCTATATTGGCAACTGGAAAAAGCAATGAAGAAGTAGCTGAAAAATTACAAGCTGCTGTCACAGAAATATTCAATTGGACTAAAAAATGGCGTATCAAATTGAACGAAGCTAAATCAACCCACGTTAACTTTACTAATAAAAAAATATCACACATCCCGGTATTTATGAACAACATAGAAATCCCGTATTCTAACAAAGCTAAATACTTAGGCATGACATTGGACACAAAGCTTCGCTGGAAAGCTCACGTAAAGATAAAAAGAGAAGAACTCGGCATTCGTTACAAAGGTATGTACTGGTTAATTGGAAAAAATTCGCCACTATCAACATACATCAAATTGCTTCTCTACAAGCAAATATTAAAACCTATTTGGACTTATGGCATCCAATTATGGGGATGTACTAAAAAAAGTAATGTACAGATAATACAAACATTTCAAAATAAAGTATTGAGGAATATAATTAACGCTCCTTGGTACATCAGAAACACCAATATCCACAGGGACTTAAAGGTGGATATGGTAGACACAGTAATTAAAAAATTTGCTGTTAGTCATGAACATAGACTACATCAACATGTGAATATCGAGGCAATCCAGCTCCTTGACACCACAGACAACATACGTAGACTTAAACGGAAAAAACCACATGAATTGGCATGGAGTTAGAACACCGATTATTACCATAAATTTAAGTTAGAATAATTTAAGAAATTAGATTAAATGAATTCTTAATATAATGTAAACGTAGTAAATTAAAGATAGATGTAAATTACTTATTGGTCAGACTACTGACTAGATTGTAATAATAATAAATAAATGTATGTTTATTTAATAAAAAAAAAAAAAAAAAAAAAAAAAAAATTATTATTATTTTCTAAAGAACCATTAAACATGTTCCTGTTAACATTTAGTCCAGATGAGGATAAAATAAATTATATGAAATAAACTATATTTTGCGGTGTAATGTAAATATTCAACCGCTTCGAAGATCAAAGCACATCCCACAATGCAAAAAATGGCAAGACTATGGACCACCAAAAATTACTGTGACAACGAGCCTAGGTGTGTCAAATGCTCAAGTAATCATTTTACACACATGCGTATTTATACTTAATTTATATTAGTTTATAATTATTAATATAGTATTATAATTAATTTATATATAATTAAAAGTGTGCAACCAAAACGTGTAAATTACAAAGAAGCTCATCCAGCTACTTATCGTGGCTGCAAAGAAGCTATCTTAAAGTTATAAATTAAAGTTAAAAACTTAAGGACAAAAGTTCAAAACAAAAGTAGTAAGCAATAACTTTCAAAAACAAGGAAGCCTACTGCAGTCATTCAAAGATAATCAACTAAACCAGCCGCCAGTTTTGCGGCTGTGAAAAGTAATCTTCATCAAAGAACTATTCATCACGAAAATAAAACCAGAGGAAGTAGTGCAGTTATAATCAAAAATAAGATACGTCACTATGAAAAATTGAAGTACATAACAGAAGAAATCCAATCCATTTTAACTGTAATTTGGAGTCCATTGCCCGCCAAAACATGCATTAAACAGCAAAATAACCTGGATTTTTTCAGAAAATTAGGGATTAATTCTGTAATTGGTGTTGACTTATGCAAAACAACTAAAGGTAAAGAACTATTAAATGCTATCAGAAAAAACGGTTGCGAAGCCATGTCATATCAGGTAATAGCATACAATTAGAAGAAAATCTTGATCATGTTCGGATCACTCGTCGATTTTTATAATATTTAGTGACAAAATTATCGAAAACAAAAGGTTTTCCAACACTGGTAAATAACAGGTTGAGAAGGTTTCAAACATTCGCTAGCAGAAAAGAATGGTTTGAGATCTCATTTTGATAGAGAAGATCAACTTAAAGAAGAGGCCCAAAAATTTGTGCAGGATTTTTAACAATCAGCTTAAGATAACATCCCAGAGCAAACATTTAAAATTAAAGGAAATTATTATTTTGCTAAAACTTGTTGCAAAAAAAGAAAATCAAGAAAAATATGGCAGCAAACAAGAGCTCAAGATAAAAAAGACGAGAGGTGTCCAGTAGACACCCGGTAGGAACGTAGTCCCTTTGGTTTTTATGATGCATTAAATAACAAGCACAATAAAATGCATTAACAGCGTTTGCGAGTATTTAAATGGATTGTAATTAATTAAAAATAAACATTTTATTATATTATAATCTATATTGTATTGTGCAAATCATTCTCAAATAAAATTCATCCAAAAGAAATTGAGTCAATGGATCTAATTTTTTATCAGAAAAATTGATGTTCAGTCGCCAGCCAAAATTAATGGAATTTCATGTAAATTATTGTTGTTTCTGCTAAGCGTTATAGATGCATCTTTAGTATACACTATGACAGCTCTATAGATAAATTCTTGTATATCTATTATTTTCTGATTCTGTGAGACATAAATGACTGTCATGATGAAAGTAAAACCGTTTTCCAATACGCACTTTACTGCACATATGTCTGCAAAAATTGTTCATAATGTTCATACCTTATCAAATCTGTTGTGGCATGACCATGTCATGAGTATCGCGAAACAAGCGTCAAAAAAATTAGGTTTCTTGTATCGTTGCAAGTCATTTTTTAACGCGCAGCAACTCTGTCTCATATATAAATCTTTCATACGGCCGTGTATGAAATATTGTTGTCATGTATGGTGCGCTGCGGCAAGGGCGGATCTAGGATTTTTTGTTAGGGGGGGCGATGTGAATGTTTAAAAAAAAGTTAAAATTTTTAAGCCAACAAGCAATTTCATCCAAAGCTTCAATAATTTTTTCAAGTTCACTTGCAAAATCAGCAAGTGACTCAATACGCTCTGTACAGCGTGTTTGACAAAGTTTTTTAATCTTACCACCGCAAATACTAGTTACAACTGTCCTTCGTTTCGAAGAAAATCCAGAAAATGAAATCACTTCTTTAATAACACCAATTGAATTCCGAATGTTTGACACTTCTGATGATTTTGAAATAGAAAGATTTAATGCATGATTAAAACATGGACATCTGACTACAATGGTTGCTTCTGATTGTATTTCTTTGACTCCACCTACTTTTTCAAAAATCTTGCCTTTCGTACCAATTCCAACACAATTGCTAAGGTTCATCTTATTTTCTTTTAGTTTTTGTAAAACTAATTGGCTAAGTGATTTTCCAGTGATTTTTGGCTCCTTTCCTCCTTCACGTTTACCACAGAGCAATTCGTGAACATCTATAAACTAGAAAAAGTCTTCATACCGCTTTTTTTCATGCATGTATGTAAATACAAGCGATAGTTGTGACACAGTGCTTATATCGGTTGTTTCATCGAAGCAGACTGAATAATATTTTGCATTTGTAATTCGATTTAGAATGACATTTTGCATTTCTTTTCCTTTTTTGTTTTGCTGATATATGTGGCTATATGTGTTGGATTTTGAATTGGTTAACTGCTCTGATAGGACAGCATCACCACCATCCGCTCTGTATTTTAGTAATTGCCGAAAATTTCCATCGTTGTGCATTGGGTTGTCTGTAGTGTCGATTTTCCCGTCGTCTCGTTTTTCTCGAAGAGCAATGTTTTGCCGGCTCATCAATATGAATTATTGGTTTAAGACGTTGGCGATTGTTTTCAATGATTTTTAAACGATCAGAATCTAATAAATTTAAAATAGATTTGCTGGGGTTTTCAAATATTTTACAAAATTGGCCCGCAGCGGCTACTGAGTACACGCTCATCTCATGACCTACTAGCTCTCCATCTTAGTAGGAAAAATGAAACATTTATTATCATTCCTTTTGTCTTTTTTATTTGTATCAATTTAAATATGTAAACTATATTCTTTTTCTTTTATTTTGTTTCATTTTTTCACATTTATTTTTTGCTACACATATTGTTTTTTTCTAACCATTTAGCATTTATATGCGTTTCTATTATTTCAATCATGCACACACATATAATATTGGACGTATTTTTCTTCTTTCAATCATATTCAAATGAAATTTTATTTTTTTTTTAATTTGGATATTTTCTGAAATATTAGTTTTGCATATTTTAGTAAGAAAAATGTTCGCCCCCATCGCCCCCCCCCCCTTGGATCCGCCCTTGCGCTGCGGCAAATGCCACCTTAGATTTATTAGATAGGGTACAAAACCATTCGTACAAGGCCATTCGATTAATAAATAATCCCGAAATCACGGATAAATTAGACTCGCTTAAGCATCGTCGGGACGTAGCGGACCTCACGATTTTTTATAAATATAGTTACGGGCATTGTTCGAAAGAGGTCTCCAAAATAATGCCTTCGCGCGAAAAACGTCTACGGGAAACAAGGGCTGGTAGTACCACCCACGGTCGAGCGGTAATTCTAAGTACGGTAAGAACATCGAAGTTCCAAAACGATTTCTTTACTCGTACAGTAAAGAAATGGAACGCCTTACCAGCGTGTGCGTTTCCAAACCAATTTAATATCCAATCCTTTAAAACCAATGTCCACAAATATCTTACATCCCATCCTATAAATTGACATGGTAGCTCAAAGCTATTCA
This sequence comes from Ptychoptera contaminata, assembly GCA_963942525.1. Lineage (NCBI taxonomy): Eukaryota > Metazoa > Arthropoda > Insecta > Diptera > Ptychopteridae > Ptychoptera > Ptychoptera contaminata. The sequence continues at coordinate 18,792,349 of OZ012638.1, forward strand.
CAGGTCGACTTTACGTCGTAATTCCTAAACATGTCAATTTCTTTATAAAAAAAAAAAAAAAAAAGAACATTTGTTAGTAATAAAATTATACCTAAAACAAATGACCTAAATCTTTAAAAATTTAAATGAATCTTTAATAAAACAATGCATAAAAATACAAACATTTGTAAATCATAAAATCATATTTAAAGGATATGATTTTAAAGTTTTAGGATATTATTTTATTAAATCTTATATATTAAGCAAAGTTCGATTTTTTCGTGTATTTCTGTAACATTTTTGTTTACTTTTATACTGTCACTATTTAGGTAGAGGGGGAAGAAACTAAACTATATTATATGTAAATAATTATGGGGATTTATACCAGATTATTTAATTAAAACTAACTAATAATTTTCCACATTTAACAAATATCACGTATATTCTTGTTAAATTAATTAAGTATACAAGCAAATTAATTGTGACTATATAAATCGGTGTTTTGGCTCGAACTGATCTCTAACCGCTCAAGCTGATTGTCGCGGAGTTGAGAGTAGTTCGTAGTATGGGAGAGAGGAGAATGTGCTGAGTTGCCACATAATAATGCCAACTCACTCCCTCTCTTTTCTATTTTGAAAAATAGATTGAGTATATGAATTGTTTAGCAAAGATTTGTTTACGAGAAAAACAATAAGCGCTCGATTTAAAATAAGTACTTTCACGACAAAATGGGTACTGCATTTTTTTATCTGCAAAATTTGAACAAATAATGGCGAGTTTAAGGGTCGTTTTTTTTAGTGTGACGTATTAGAAAAAGTTTGGGATAGAAACGAAATCCTTTGTTTTTTTTTGAAGTGATAACTTCTTTGGGCGCGTTGTGCAATTTTGGTTGGTAGTGAAATTGACTGAGCTGAAAGTGAAACTTATTATTCGAGTTAGGTCGGCTCGATACAAGTATAGTCAATGCGTCGCTTCCCTCTGAAACATAATCAACAGTCAAAATAACAACAACAACAAAATACACGTAAAACAACAATAATAAAGCAGAACTGTTCCTCTTTCAATATTTTTCACTAAAAAATACGCCCAACGCAATCGAATTGGTATATTTTTTGTATAGAATATTTTTTTTACACTGTTTCTAACAGATAAAACTTAACTATAATAAACTAAATTGGTATACTTAGCAAAGATTATTCAAAAAATAAAATTCGTACAGTTTTTTACTGTATTATTTATTTAGGCATGTTTACACAAAGAGTATTCACACAAAAAAATGAAAAAATTAGTTGTGTTTTATCGTGTAATAAATAAGACGTACGAAATGTGATTGACGATTTTCTGCATTTATTTTGAGGTAAATAAATTTATTTTAGTATTAATAGTTATATTTAATATATAATATTTTCCAATTATTTTAGCCATTTAATATTATTTTAATCATAATGAACTGTATAACAAGAATGATAATTTAAATCAACATCTATTATTTACTAAACAAAATGGCAGACTCTAAGTGGAATCAGGTTTGTTTTTTAGTTTATTAGGTAATTTATTTAATTTATCATAATTATTACTATTGTTTTCTAGAATTAATTTCATTTAATTATGTGCATTATAAAGAATTGGAATAAATATTTTGGCAGAATGCAGGAAGTCAAAAATTTTGGAAATTAAATTAATATGAGTATGTTATTTTTAATAAAAATTAATAAAATTTTATAATTAATTAAATTTTTATTTAGATATGTACATTATCATGGAATGATGGATGAAACAATGTGAACAACTGGAAGGAATCAATTGTAAATTTAAAAGATTTCTGATTAAATGTCAAAACTATAAAAATAATAGTAAATAAAAAAATGTAATAGAATGAAATTTAAAAGGTTTTTTATTATACCAATAAATTATACCAATATACCATTACAGCAATATACCAATTAGATAACCAATACACGTGCATTTGTATTCGTTGTATGTGTTAGTGTTATACGGCAAAAAAAAATTGACACGACAAACTATTCGTTGGTTCCTATGTAGTTTTCTATGTTGCAATGAAACACTCCAAGAAATGTAGGTTACACCGTTCTTTGGCTTGGTAGGATTTTCGGTAAACTAAGTGTCGTTTCTCATCGAGTTCAAAAGGAGCATTCAGTAGTTTCCAAATTGTAGGTCTATGTTGCATTGTACTAATATATATTTAATACTTAAAACAAGGAAATTTATTTATACATCATGTGTCAAAAAAAATTTAGAATCTGATGTTATGTCCAATAAAAGACTAATAAACATAAAAAACACAAACTAAACACACAAACGCTAAAAAATTGGAAAATATTTTTTTTTGAAAATTAAATTTTTATTTAATATAATAAAATATATAATTTAATTTAATAAAATTTTTGAAAATTTAATTTTCAAAAAAAAATATTTTCCAATTTTTTTAATTGTTCAATAAAACCATTATTTGGTGCAATGCAATTCCGTTTTAATTTAACATAATTATATGCACTTATATAATTAAAATGTTCACGTTTCATTAGATAAGCAATAACAATCGTACTTGATCGCGAAACACCTGCATTGCAATGAATTAAGATTTTTCCTTTATTTGAAAAACAATCTTCAATAAAATTATTTGATTCATTTATAATGGGAAGCAAATTCGTTTCTGGTAAATCAAGACATGGTATAAATTTATATGTAATATAATCACTACACATCACTACTTGAATTCCTAAGCTGAGGACATGTGTTATTTGAAATTGATTAATAATAACAGGATTAATGGCGTCTTGCGACCCTAAGTATAGCTCTTCATCAATTATACACGATGGTATTAAATCTGGTTTAAGATCAACCACATAGCCATCGCTATTTTTATTTAATAAAATCACATTATTGCCTGCATGTAATACTTTGCGACCATCTGGATAAGTTATTACTGTATCTGTTTGCTTTAGAGCACACTTTTGATTAATTAATGCTTCTAAAAAACTCATATTTTTTATATTTATTAATACATATATATATATATATATATATATATATATATGTTTTTGAAACTTTTTCAATCAAACTAAAAATAAAATCTTTAAAAGACAAATATAAATATTAGTGAATTTGTTATGCCTAAAAAATTATCTTCTATATTTAACATAATCTTCTTACCGCACAGTAGTTCTTAGTTTGACATTAGATTTGAATTAAAAAATGTTTATAAATTCATTAAATGAAAATTAGGTTAAAGTGCACAAATAATTCTTTTTATTTTATAAGTTATTTATTGTCTGCATTCAATGAATCACCAACTACAAAACAAATAAAAAGTACATATGAATAATATTCCTAGCAGAATCAACGCAGAATACATAATGCACCTACATAAGCATTGTCAAAAAAGTGAAAATGTATGAAAATATATGAAACCGATTTTGCTTATTTATTCTCCGTTGATTCTGCTCGAGCCATAACTCCTGGGTCTCAACTAATGTAAAATTATCTTACTATATCGGTAACTCGTATTAATATTAATAATTCCGTAATTGTATAACAATTAAAAAAAATTATTTTATTGATTTGACAACTCATTGTTTTGCCAAAATTAGATAAAATCAAGAATGATAGAAAAGTCTAAGGTTTCAAAAATAAAAGTACAAGTTCCAAAAATAAAAGTACAAATCCCAAAAATAAAAGTACAAATCCCAAAAATAAAAGTACAAATCCTAAAAATAAAAGAACAAATCCCAAAAATAAAAGTACAAATTAATTCATAATTTTTTATTTTTTTAAATAAAGAATAATTAAATATTAATAAAAATAATAATAATAAACAATAATTAAATAATAAAAACACTTGGCTTTGCGCTATAATATCCATTAATGGAATCGAAAATTTTAAATTAGTAGAAAGTGAATATAATCGAAATAATTTCATGGTATTTTTAGAGGAATGTTTTACCAGAGGTATTTTTAAAAACAACCCCATTGTTGTTATGGATAACGTACCTTTCCATAAATGCAATGAATTCCAAGATCTCTTCGTTGCAAAAAATTGTTCTCTAGTTTATCTTCCTCCCTACTAACCAGATTTAAATCCGATTGAAAATGTTTTTGGTTGTATAAAATCTAGATTGAATGGGATTCGGGCACGGGCAGTAAATATTGCAGATTTAAAAGAAAATAGTACAATTGTTATAAGTGGAATCGGCAATGTTTTTGATTATTATCGACATTTTTGGGACTCTGTAAATTTAATTATTAATCGACAGATTAAATAAAAATTCGTTTTTAATTTTCATACTTTTAATAATCGATTTTTATATATTTCTTTTAAGATAAATGTACCATTAATTACTTTTATTTTAATTTGTAGTATTTTTTATTTTTGTAATATTAAAATATATATTATATTAGCTGTGTTTCATTGGGCAAATTTTGCTACAAATGCTTGTGAGTAGCAAAATTTGCCCAACGGAACACCGCTAATAAATTATTTTTTATTTTTAAAAAATTTGTTTTATAAATTAATTTGTACTTTTATTTTTGGAATTTGTACTTTTATTTTTGGGATTTTGAAAATTGTACTTTTATTTTTGGAACTTGTACTTTTATTTATGAAATTCCCAAACATAAAAATTTAATTTGCTATGTTGGTATCAATGGAGAAAATAAAAAATTATTTTTAACAAAATGTCAAGTGACGTTTTGATCTAAGATTAAAACGACGCAACACGTGTGGATAGAATTAGAAAATAAGCAAACACACAGTGCAACAAGGATTAAAACAATAAAAATGAATAAAGCTTTGTTTAACGATGACAATAATTCTGATAATGATATATCATTTAAAACAAGCAAAGATTACGCAAAACAATATCAGAAACAACGGCAAAAAGAAGTCCTTCAGAGTTGTACGTAGAATTTTTCTTAGTTTATATAGTAATAACATATAGTCATTAGTTTATATAATAGTTTGTTTAAAAAAATTAATTGTAGTAAAAGATCGAAATTTAGCGGACAGTGATGATGAATATTCAACTGAATCGGATACTGACACCGATGAAGATGTCGGTATAGATACGAAATTTGATAAGGGTTTTTTTAAAGCATTAGCTATTTTAAAGAGTAAAGATCCAAAGATATATGATAAAAATATTCAGTTTTTTGAAGAAATTGGCGATAGTTACGATGACAATAGTAAAGAAGCAAATAGCAATAGTGACAAAAATAAAAAATTAAAAGAAAAACCTTTAACAATAAATGATTATCAGCGAAAGGTTATTTTAGAAAAAGGCGGTGTCTTTGATAAGGACGATGAAGGTGAAAGTTATTAATTTAATTTCTATCTATATTCGATATGATAATTTTCTTATTAGATTACAATGAGGAAACACAAAATTATCGAGCTCAATCACCAACGTTAATTGAAGAGGAAGCTAATTTAAAAAAAGAATTCCAAAATCTTTTAAACATAGCAATTGAGAATGTTACTGATGACGATAAAAACAATGAGAAATGGGGAGGTGTTTTTAGTAAGCGAATTAAAACCAAGGATGATCAAGTAAATTACACGAAAAAACATTATTTATTTATATAATCTTATTTTTTTGTATTGTGCTAGATAAACGACGAAGAACTATACACTAAGTGGCTAGCAGGAGAAGAAGAAACGAATATTGGTGATGATAAAAAATACTTAAAACCATTGAAAGAGTATTGGTCTGATCCAAAATTAGCTAAAGATGAAGCGTTTCTGCGTGATTACATACTTAATAACGGTTACATTAGAGCAGAAATTGAGAGTCAAATTCCAACGTATGACGAAATTGTAAATTCAGAAGATGAAGACAAGGAATTAGAATTGCAAGAAGAATTTGAGTATAAATATAATTATCGATATGAAGAACCGGATAAAGACTTTATAAAACGTTATCCGCGTACAATAGAGAATTCTGTACGAAAAACGGACGACAATCGAAGGGAAAAACGTTTGGAATTAAAGAATCGCAAAGAACGAGAAAAGGATCAACGAAGACAGGATTTAGAAATGCTAAAAGCACTTAAAAAGCAAGAAATTGACGAAAAAATACGAAAATTAAAAGAAGTTATTGGCGATTCTAAAAAGCAATTTAATGATAATGATATAGATGAAGATTTTGATCCGGATGACCATGATAAAAAAATGCAAGAATTTTTTAATAGTGAATATTATCAAATAAACGAGGGCGATGAAAAGCCGGACTACCCTGCCGATTTGGAGGATTTACAAGTGGAAGACTGGGATAACTATGACAAGAATAATGATGAATTAACTTGTGAGGATCCAGATTTCAATATGGATTGTGAATATGAAGTACAGCCTCAAACTTTAGAAGAGGAAATTAAAGAAAATTTAAAAAGTCGTAAGAAACGTAAACGTTTTTCAAAATTTCGCGAATTGATTAGAAAAGATAAGCCTGTATTTGATCCCGATGACGAGAAGACATATGGGGAATACATTGATGAATACTATAAATTAGATTTCGAAGATGTAATTGGTGACATTAAGTGTCGTTTTCGCTATGTGGAAACAGTTCCAAATGATTTCGGGCTGAGCGTCGATGAGATTTTATTAGCCAAAAACAAAGAATTAAATCAGTGGGCCAGTTTAAAGAAAACTCAACAATTACGTCCCGATTACGTGGAACAAAATGATGTTCATATTTATAAGAAAAAGGGTTCAAATTTTGATTTAAAAAAGAAAATTCTTCAAAGTGTTTACAATTATGAAAAGTATATATATATATATATGTATATATAATATTTATTTTTATTAAAGCTTCTTATTTTTTTTTTTCTGATTTTTAGTCCCGATGAAGAAAATGATGTTGAGCAGCAGCATACCGTGGTAGCTACCAAACAAGCAACAAAATTAACAAATGAGAAACGTAAGCGTTCACCACAAACAGAGAAAAATAGTGAGGATAAAATAAAAAATATAAAAAAAATTAAAGTTGCTGCTGATAAGTATGATAAATTTGCTGAAGAAACATTTACAGTAACTGTTGATAAAAAAAAGTCAAACAAATTGAAAAAAAACTTGAGGAGCGAGATAAAGACAAGCGTTGGAGAAGTTACAAAAACTGCAACAGGTACCTATGTGAAAAGTGTAAAGAGTAAAAAGAATGAAAAACAAAAACTAAAAAATAAGCCACGTGATGAAATTAGTGACAGTCGCTTAGAAGCATTTGGCATTAATCCGAAAAAGTATCGAAATCAATTAAAATATAGTGGCGGTATGAACGAAGGACATAGTAGTAGTGCTAACGCAAGGGCAGTAACAACAATTTCAAATAAAATATTGAAAAAAAAAAAAACAAATCAGAAAAAAAAATAAATCAATTTTTTTTTTTCAAAATACGTTCGCGTCTAATAAAACTAAAAATTACACAAATTTTTGTATTATTTGTATATTTTAGATTTTATATATATTTTTAAATATCTATGTCAAGGTTGGCAATTACCCGCGAGAATAATAAGTTTCCTTGAGAAAAATTAAGGCGCTTTTTAATAAATAAATAAGCAAATAAATTTGAAGTCTAAATTTGAAATATTGGTTTCATTTAAAAAATTTATTCTGAACTACTAAATAAAAGAAAATTAAAAAGTATTTTCACTGATTCAAATAAAAAAACAAAGTTATTAGTTTTAAAGTTTTTTAAAGGTCTTTTGTGTGTTTCTGTACCGTTTTGGTCAAATCAGAATAGGTAGAGGGGGAAGAAATTGATACTAAAAATGTAAATAATTTTTAGCTATATGTTCACGTTAATAATAATGTCAACTTACTCTTTCTCTCTTTTATATTTTGATTAAGGACTATTGAAAACAAATTACAGGCGTCCCCCGCTATACAGACGCTCGCTTAACGGAAATTCGAAGTTACGAACATGGCTAATTGAAAATCAAAATTTTGGTATACGGATGATATACTCGCAATTACGGACAAAATTTTTTTTTCCATTTTCTTCACATGCCTATCGAATATGAAATTTATATAATTTTTGATTAATTTTATATTTTTTTTAATTATTTTAATTTGTTTTATATTTGTCAACACCATGACGTGTTAAATTCTATGTTTTCTAATGCATACTCACGCTTATACATTTCATAATTTTCTTGTTCCATTTGAGATTGGTGCATTGCACTATTGTAATCCGAAATATAAAACGCATTTATATTTTATATAGTAATTTTAAATATGTTTATTAATTATTAACGTTTGCAACATTGTTATCTCTGTTAAAATTATTATAACAATTCTTGTTGAAAACATTTTGTTATATGAGTAACAAATCTATTTAAGATGCATTTTGCTACGCGTGAGAAATGGCCAAACAGCATAATTAGTTTTCATCTTTATGCAATTCGTGGGAATTTGCCATACAGCGTTTTTAAGTAAATATTAAATTGTAATGTAAAATATTATAGACTTGGAATGAATAATTAAAATCCAAGATTGACATTCGTTTTTCGATATCTCACCGTGACAGTCTCTCTGAAAAAATATCCATTCAAAAACCACAAACCAGTTTCACGCTACATAAACTTAAACTAATAAAATTTAAATTAAATGTTATAACACTAAATATTATATTACATATTATAATTATATTAAATTCAATTAATTTAAATACTAAATTAAATATTACCGAACTTTATACTGTTTTTTAATAAGTTAAAATAAAATAAAATATTGAATATTAAATAAAAATATTATAAGAGGTGAAAAATACTGTGTTTTTACTAAATCGACGATTAACCAATATTATAATCCCTAAAATATATAGTCCCGTTCTTTACAGCGGAAACGGACTGCTGGCGTAGTAAATTTTGCATATAAAACTTCGTAAACATCATGATACTAATATACATAAGGTATGCTCATGCCCATGTCGTATACTTTTTTCTTTGTCGCGTGTGACGTCACAAGATCTGATCTATATAATATTCAAACACATTTCTGTTGAAAACATTGCGAACTGACGTGCTTTTTTTTAATATTATTAAATATTTAATAGATTAATATAAAATTTTGGATTTATAAATATAATATTTATTTAATTAAATAAAATATAAAATAATTTAAATATATCTATATCTATATATATCAGTAGCGTGGCGTGACTTTTTGAATTAGGGCAGCTCTAGTTTTTTTTTGTGCTGTAGTCATCAGATGTATCAACAATATAATATAACTATATCATCACTTGACTAATTTTTCTATCTGCACATCAAATACAGGATTATTAATATACATCAAAAAATAAAATTTATAAAAATAAATAAAATTGAATATCCTGTTAATATAAATAGTGTAAATATCCTGTAAAAATTAAAAATCCTTCTATCTTTTTTGGTAAACTCATTTATAATTGCATCATATTTTCTATCTTTTATTCATAAGTTTTTTAAAAGATTTTTTTCAATTGAAATAATTGCAAAGCTACTTAATCTTTCTTCGCCAGTTGTATTTCTCAAATAAGTTTTGATGCGCTTTAATGTCGAAAAGTCATGACTAAATTTTGAGACTTTTTGCAATGCCTATCTGCAGCTTTATGAATGTTATTCAAGTCTGAAAATCCATCCTTGCTCCAAACATTTTGTTCTAATGAAAACAGTAGGCATGGCCAAGCAAAAATATTTGTTTAAAAATTCGCATCACGCTACCCAGTTGTTGGTTTTATATAATTTATCAGTAAAATGCCTAGTACAAGACCTATTCTTAACTGTAATGTCCATAATTGGTGTATGCCTTCCAATATCAATTATATGTTGCTTTTTAACAAAATTATGCATTGCAAATGACTTTTTCAACAGTTTTTCAATATAGCAATTGCAATTATTTATTACTTCCATCTTGTTTTATTTGTTATTTCAAAATTAAACTAAATACAATTATAAGTAATATTTTCAAAAAATTATCAATTAAATATTTATCTTTCTTTTATTTAATTTTTTTATAATTAAATTGATATGCTTCAGCAATTAACAGAGCAATTTAGTCAAATTTTTCACTTGTCATGAGAAAAATAAAACAAAATAGATTCAATACTATGAAACGTAGAAACATATCCAATCTGCATTAAGTTTCTTTCAATTTATTTGTGTTATATATATTAATTGCATGGTGAAGCAATATTTTTGTAGCATCCAAATGAGTAAAATTTAAGCCAAAAAATTTATTTAAATTGAGAGAAATGTATTTTTTTTATTTAATTTTCTATGCAAATCGCTAGTTCTACCACTACATATATATTTTATACAAGTAATTTGGAAGAAGCTAGCTTTTTTTGAGAGTCTTATTTTAACCATATTCTCTTTGTTTTAAAAATATTCGACATTATTACTTTTTATTTTGCTTAGCCACTTCATTCGCATTTAAATCACAACAGAACAAAACGAATGAATTTTTCTTGTGAATATGAACTGAACTGAAATATTGTTGATATACATATATTGAGTTCATAATGAAATATGATTTCTTTGAAAATTTATGAATATTATTAAAAAGTATAGTATTAAAAAATACAATATTTATTTTCTAATCAATATGTTATACTAATTTTTTTTAATTTATTTTTATATTATACCAATCATGGTGTGGTGTGCGGTTTTTGGGTGCAACAACGGTTACAAAAAAAAGGTAATAGAATTGAAAAGAAACAAAAGAACCGATATATTAATAAATTTTTATTTTAGCAATGAAATGGAACAACTTAAAATATTGTTGGGTAAATATGAGGAGAACATCAAGAACCTATTGCAACAAGTAAAAGACTTGAGGAAAGAAAATGCCATACTTAAAAAAGAAAATAATGGCATTGAAAAAATATTTACTAAAAATCAAAAAATGGCCATTCAAAACCCTTTAAAAAAAATTTTTGGAATGGATCCGATATAGCTCCTGCAATATCTTTGCATGCTGCTGGACCTCGAGCATATCGGTGGCTTTTAAAAAATAATTTTCCTTATCCTGCAGAATCGACCTTGCGACGTTGGGCAAGCAAAATTAATATTGAACCTGGAATTTTATCAGTGGTTTTAAAATTAATGAAAGATTCTTGCTTGTCCAATTTGGAAAGAGTCTGTATCTTAATGGCAGACGAAATGAAAATAAAAAATCGTATGAATACGATAAGAAAAATGATGCTCTTCTAAAACCTGCAAATTACGCACAAGTGATCATGGCCCGAGGATCCAAAACTGGAAACAACCAATTTATTATGATTTTGATTGCCAGTTATCAGAACAGCTATTAAATATATTAATAAAAAAATTAGAAGAAATGAATTATCATGTTGTGGCTTTGGTAACCGATATGGGACGAAGCAATAGAAAATTGTGGAAGCTTCTTGGGGTTACTACAGAAAAGCCATATTTCAACAACCCATTCGATGAAGCTAAAAAAATGTATGTTTTTCCTGATACTCCTCATCTCATTAAGCTTATCAGGAACCATTTTATTGATTCTGGGTTTCAAATAAACAATAAACTCGTAACAAAAGAACCTCTTGTGGAGCTATTAAATTTAATGACGATATCTGAAATCTGAAATTACCGTACCCTTAACTAAGAATTCAAAACAGGATTTTTGAATATGACCGTTTACAATAAATTATATAAGTTATTACGGCCACTTCGGAGACAATGCATCTTATACATTTCTGCCTTACGCATTTCGGTGCATATGGTTTTTGTCAAATAAGTCATAAAAAACTATCTGATAATAATTTCAACTATAGTAACTTTCATCGTGAGAAAATATTACTATAGAGTATTCAAAGAAATATAATTTTAAATCTCTCTCAATTTGGTATATAAGACTATACAAAATCAAACGGATCACTCACTTTCAAGGAGGTAGTCACCCCGATCACTCACTATTTTAAAGAAAGTCACCCTGACACTGTCTCTCCGACTATCGACCATTCAAAATTCAAAAAACCAGTAACACGCATACCATAATTAAGTCAGTTAGTAATTTAATAAATAAATTGAAAGTTTTATTGAAGTTATATTAAACCAATTTAAGTTTTAACAAAAAGTTGTATTAATCGAACTATAATTGAATAAATAAAATTAATTATAATAAATATTATAAAGACGTAAATATCCTGACTTATTATTTAATAAATCGACGATTAACGCACCCCTAAACCCAAAGTAAGAAGTATCGGCGCAGTAGCAAAAGTCTACAATTTAAATACAAAACAAATCTACATTCTACATAAACATTATTATTATATATATAAAATTTATATATAATTAACGTATAAAGGTAACATTTATACCAAAAACAAACAATAAGAAGATACCTTATATTTTTTAACGCAACAATTTTCTATTATATGTTATGACTTAGAAACAGGGATATTTCGAACTATTAAATATTTGAAATTAAAATAATTTTTACTGATTAAAATAAAAAAACATTAAAGTCATTATTTTTTAAATTTCTTACCATTGAAATTAAGGTAATTCTTATGTATAAATGTAGGAATATGGATGTTTTGGAGTCATATGTCTTACCCTTTTCATTGTCATTTTATATTTAACGCAAACAAATACCATAATAGTACATAGCAAACAATGTGTATTTGTTTTGTTTAAGGAAGTATAAAAGATAGTCAAAGAGCGACTGCCATTCGTAATGCAGTGATAAAATATATAATGAATTAGCGTAGCAAGTACGTGCTAGAATAAGAATTATAATTAGTTTATTATTTAGTTTTAAATTAATATTTATTAACGAGCGGAAGTAAACAAGCTAATGAACAAGTGTTGTATATCATTATCTCAACACGCCCGGGGTACTAGTTTGTGAAAACCGGTGCGACTAGAACATGCATATTCGTTTTCTGTCTCGCTTTCTCTTCGTTAATGATAGGTTTTTACCGTTAGATGAGATCAGACTTTTTTTGCATTGATTTTAATTGTTTTTAATTTTTTAATTTTTTTTTTATAATTTCAATTCCCATTAATACAAAGGACACTGAACTTTTTATTTGAACTTTTATGCGGTGCAAGTTTCTCGCAAAACAGCCCGATGTCACGGCACAAGCGTTAAAAGAGACCCGGCTCGCAAGTGTTAACAAAAGTGTTTTATTTATAAAATACTATCCTCTATCCTTTACTGAGACGACAAGTTGGAGATGCTGATCCATTCCACGAATTGCTGGATACAAAGACGGAAAAGGACCGAATATTCAACCTAGAGCAGAGGACAGCAGCATTACCACGCCACAATCCACATGAATCCTCTAGGTGACAAGTGTGTTTTTTTATATAAAAACAAAAAACTCTGAAGATGAAAGCTTGCTTTCGAAGCGCGTCAGTTTAAATAAAGAAAAACGACGAAGTTGCTAGACGGACAAAAACAAAAACAAATAAATAGACCTTTAAAGAAAGACGAAATAAAATAAAAATAGGTTCTCTGATAAATATTTAATTGTCTTCCCTGTAATAGATTATTGAATTGCATTAACAATACGTCAAAAAGTTATGCATTTTATTACTGTATGCTCTTTTTTAACGGGAAAAGTAAATTGAAGGTTTTTAAATATTAAAACAAAATATTGACGGGACGTTATAAATTAACATAAACGGGGTGCCATTATATTCAAAACTTTGTTATATTCTCTGCGAAGCCGGGTTCGACAGCTAGTATTGAAGTTAAGTTAATTTTTTTGTATAAATTAAATTCATTTTACAAAAAAAAAAAATGCATTCAAAAAGTTTATCATTTTAATATACTTTAAAAATTGGCACATTGAGAAAGAAAACAAATACATTTAACAAAAGCTAGTTTTCCGACAAAAGCTTTATTGCTCTGATCTATATGATGGATTATTCATCTTAACACTTAAAAAATATATCATCTTTGTTTTCATTTGAAAAGCTTTTACATTATACACTATCCTCTTTTAAAATTTATTTCTTAATAAATAATTTTTGTTTGTATCCTTTTGACATAACTGTGGAGAACAAAAATTTTAGGAATCGTTAATACGCTGTGGCCAATATTTTCTTTATGTTTCATTAAATTTAAAAAAGTTAATGTGAGTTGAATGCTTCGTTCAATTTTTTGTAATTTTTTGACCAATTGAATATTTCTGAGACAGCAGCTTGTAATTTTTCAGTTACTTCTTCATTGGTTTTTCCATTTGCTAATATTTAGCTATAGTGTTATCTCCAAGCTAACATAACTCATGTCGGTATAATAGGTAGAGGACTTGACTCAACACACTCGTATCCTGGCGGTTTCTTAGACTCAATTTTATTGATTATTTTTTTTATTGATTTCAGTAGGAGATGTGAATAGAATGGTTCCCCTTTCTTGATGTTTTATTAATAGTGGTATATCTTCTTCATTATTTTTTTTTTATAAAGAAATTGACATGTTTAGGAATTATGACGTGAAGTCGACCAGTGAATAGCATGAGCTACCATGTCAATTTATAGGATGGGATATAAGATATTTGTGGACATTGTTTTAAAGGATTGGATATTAAATTGGTTTGGGAACGCACACGCTGATAAGGCGTTCCATTTCTTTGCTGTACGAGTAAAGAAATCGTTTTGGAACTTCGATGTTCTTACCGTACTTAGAGTTACCGCTCGACCGTGAGTGGTAGTACCAGCCATTTCGGAGACCTCTTTCGAACAATGCCCGTAACTATATTTATAAAAAATCGTGAGGTCCGCTACGTCCCGACGATGCTTAAGCGAGTCTAATTTATCCGTGATTTCGGGATTATTTATTAATCGAATGCCCCGACTTTGTACCCTATCTAATAAATCTAAGGTGGTCTTTGCCGCAGCGCGCCATACATGACAACAATATTCCATACACGGCTGTATGAAAGATTTATATATGAGACAGAGTTGCTGCGCGTTAAAAAATGACTTGCAACGATACAAGAAACCTTATTTTTTTGACGCTTGTTTCGCGATACTCATGACATGGTCATGCCACAACAGATTTGATGAGATATTTACACCAAGAAGACGCACCGATGACTCTTTTTCTAGTAGAATTGAGTCAAAAATTATATTCTCGTTTTTATTTTTATGTTGTAGCCGCGATATCTCACATAGTTGTGTTTTAGACGCGTTAAATATAAGTTTCTCTCCCCCCATTCAATTATCCTACACAGATCCTTATTCATAGATGAAACTACTGTTTTCCTTTCCATTTTTCTCACCTCGGTATTTAGCGAGGAATAACAGTGAGTGGCATGGAGAGTGCTATCATCAGCGAATCTATGAATCGGATTAATTGTCGACTTTAATAAGTCGTTTATGTATAAGATAAATAGAGTTGGTGAGAGAACCGATCCCTGTGGTACCCCAGAATTTGTACGAAATTCACTTGAGAAGGTACCGTCTACTACAACGCGGAAACTTCTATTGCCTAAGTAGCTTTTTAACCATCGGACAGTTGTATCATGAATCCCGTATGACTCAAGTTTTGCAAGGAGATTATAGTGCCAGACTTTAACGAAGGCCTTAGCAATGTCAAGTGCAACGGCTAATGACTCGCCATGCTTTTCCATTGCACTATTCCACTTGTGAGCGACATATGCTAACAGGTCTCTAGTGGATCTTTTAGATCTAAAGCCGTATTGGCGATCATCCACTAATTTAAAGACTTCGATATACTCCTCGATGTTGTGATTTATGTAGCGTTCGACCAATTTTGCGATGATTGGCATAATGGCAATTGGCCTATAATTGGCTGGGTTTGATTTGTCACCTTTTTTTGGGATTGGGTGCACATTAGCGGTTTTCCAGCAATCTGGAAATATTCTACATTTGTGTGACATACAAAATATTTTTGTGAATACAGGAGCGAGTTAAGATGCGAAGGTTTT
Organism: Ptychoptera contaminata; assembly: GCA_963942525.1. NCBI lineage: Eukaryota > Metazoa > Arthropoda > Insecta > Diptera > Ptychopteridae > Ptychoptera > Ptychoptera contaminata. The sequence continues at coordinate 18,808,248 of OZ012638.1, forward strand.
TAAAATAATCGATGGAATTCCACCAGCCCCAGTGGTTTTTTTGCATCTAGTTCCTGTAGGTATTTTTTAACAAAACAACTGCGAAATACAATTGCATTCATTGATTTTTCGAAGACAGGCATTTTCGTGGGCCTGAATTTGAACTATTTCTAGTTGAAATTGCGGCAAAAATTGCGGCCAGAGTGTTTGCCTTTTCTTCTGCTTCGGAAACTAATTTTCCGTTGCTTTTAAGAGGTGGGAGGGACGAAGACAAGCAGTTTTAGCTTTTTTGGAGTATTGCTTTTGTGCTTTGGGTTGTATAAGCGAAGAAGGAATGAAACGGCTCATTCCGACGCAAACCGTCTGTATCCATTTTTTTAAAATGCCAAACTCGCCTTGGAACAGTGTTCGATCGTTTACATTTATCTAATGAAACTCGAGACACGACAAGTTCATGATCCGAGTTTCCTATCCTTGGCATAACCGCTACCGAAGTTATATTAGGCATAGACGAAAGGTAGAGGTCGAGAATATGCCCGGTGTGACCTTTACTATCTGGGAAATAAGACGCGTCTTTAACCATTTGGGTTAAATTTAGGCCACTTGCGAATAGTTGGGCCTTTTTACCGATATGGTTGGGTGCACTAAGCGACGATAAACCCAACCATTCAGAGTTATGGACGTTGAAATCACCGACGATTATAATTTCCGCGTTTCCGTTATATTTTATCATTTCGTCCATTTTTTCCGAAAATTTATCGAAAAAGTCACAGGTATGTTTGGTGTTTGGGGAACGATAAACACCAACAGTGATGATGACTTTGGATAGTAATGAAATTTTTATTATTAAGGTGTTATACGCCGCGGTATTTATTTCATATTTTTGGAGACGCGAATATGCAATATTATTGCCAATATACGCGCATACGCCGTGCTTGAATTCGAACGAGTTTTCGAGCCTATATCCTTTCGTTAGGTATTGCTCTGCATAGCAATCGCGAGCAACTTGAGTTTCCGTCAAGAAAAGAACATCCGGATGTTCTGTCTCAACGTATTGTTGGACACAGTTAAAATTTTTATAGAGTCCGCGGATATTAGTGCAATTTAAGGAAAATGAGGTGGAGGAGGGATTTGAAGGTTTATTTCGCACATTGGTTGCTGAACCCTGACCAGGTCTAGGATTTCCAATGTGCGGCAGTGCATTTTTGCGGTTGGTACTATTCATAATAAATAGTGCAACGCAATAAAGCCATGAAACTAAAACATATATTTACTAAAACATAAACATAAACATAAACATAAACATAATATGTTAAAAAGAAAATATAAAATCAATAACTAATATTTAATTTAACAATAATAATAAAAATAATAACAACAACGATAATAATAATCAAAATGATAATATATCAATAAACAGTCTATTATAATTTGAAAATTCTAACAAAACTGTGTATTAATTAAGTGACAGCTCGCCTATATTTGTGTGGCGTGGTATATGCACTAAAGATTTTGTATAGATGTATATAGAATGTGTACAAACTATGAATAATTTTTAGTGTAGCTATTGAAATAAAAGTACTATACATATATGCGTTAATAAAAATATTGAAAGAAAAATTCTCAGTTTGCAAAAACACACACACACACACAATATTGTTTTAGAGAGAGCGGCTAAACACTTGTCACGTTTAAATACAGGGTTTTCCAATAAGAGGTGTTATTTTGAATAGCCCGCTATTTCGGTAGATGTCACTTTTGAAGCTATCATTTGTTGACATTTGACAAGTAGAAACTACGCCATTAATAAAAATGGAACGATACACGCTTCAACAACGCATTGAAATTATTAAAATTCACTATAAAAATGGTGAAAATTTGGCAGAGACGGTTCGTAAAACTCGAAAATTTTTGGGTCGTCGTGAAGCACCTTGTCGGACCGCAATACAGAAATTGGTGGAAAAATTCGAGCTGTTGGGACAACTTAGTGATGTGAAGAATAAAATCCGTGCACGTCGTTCAAGAACAGCCGAGAATATTGCTGCTGTAGCCAAAAGTGTTGAAGAAAACCCAGGTTTGTCCATTCCTCGTCGTTCTTTGGAATTAGGCATTCCACAAACGTCATTACACCGTATTTTGCATAAAGATTTGGGTCTTAATGCTTATAAGGTTCAGTTAACACAAGAACTCAAGCCGGCCGATCATCAACAACGTCGTGTCTTTGCTGATTGGGTCCTTGAAATGCATGAAAATGATCCGGAATTTCATCGAAAAATCATCTTGAGTGATGAGGCCCATTTCCACCTCGGTGGCTTCGTCAACAAGCAAAATTGTCGCATCTGGGGCTCGGAAAACCCAAGAGTTATTGTTGAAAAGCCTCTCTATCCTCAACGTGTGACTGTTTGGTGCGGTTTATGGTCCGGCGGAGTCATTGGACCTTACTTTTTCGAAAATGAGGCTGGAGCAACAGTTACGGTGAATGGATTGCGCTATCGAGAGATGATTAATGATTTTTTATGGCCGGAATTGGATGGTATTGATCTGGACAACGTTTACTTTCAACAAGACGGCGCTACGTGCCACACAAGCAACGAAACCATTGATCTTTTACGGGAAAAGTTTTCGGACCGTGTTATCTCTCGAAGAGGTGATCACAATTGGCCACCGAGATCTTGTGATTTAACACCTTGCGACTTCTTCCTTTGGGGCCACGTGAAAGAGAAGGTCTACGCCAACAGCCCAGCGTCGATTCAAGACCTCAAAGATGGAATTCGTGAGGCTATCGAGGACATAGGGCAGCCACTTTGCGATTTGGTTATGGAAAATTTCATGAAAAGGATATGGTCCTGTAAGCGTGGTCGTGGTGGTCATTTGCCTGACGTTATTTTCCACTATTAATGGCATACCTTTCTCTTTATAATGAAATAAACATCCGATCATTTATATTAAAAAATGGCATTTTTTTTTGAATATCAAAATAACACCTCTTATTGGAAAACCCTGTATATTTAAACGTGACAAGTGTTAAGCCAAAGCTTGGCCAAGTGGCCAAGCCCACTAAGCCAAAGAACGCTCTAACCAACGGTGTAACCTACATTTCTTGGCAACATAGGAAACTATATAGGAACCAACGAATAGTTTGTCGTGTAAATTTTTTTTGCCGTATAACACTAACACATACAACGAATACAAATGCACGTGTATTGGTTATCTAATTGGTATATTGCTGTAATGGTATATTGGTATAATTAGTGGTATAATAAAAAACCATTTAAATTTCATTCTATTACAATTTTTTATTTACTATTTTTTTTTATAGTTTTGACATTTAATATTTTGACATTATAAATTTTTTATAAATCATATAGATTTATAAATAATAAATCTTTTAAATTTCCAATTGATTCCTTCCAGATGTTCCCCATTGTTTCATCCATCATTCCATGATAATGTACATATCTAAATAAAAATTTAATTAATTATAAAATTTTATTAATTTTTATTAAAAATAACATACTCATATTAATTTAATTTCCAAAATTTTTGACTTCTTGCATTCTGCCAAAATATTTATTCCAATTCTTTATAATGCACATAATTAAATGAAATTAATTCTAGAAAACAATAGTAATAATTATGATAAATTAAATAAATTAATAAACTAAAAAACAAACCTGATTCCACTTAGAGTCTGCCATTTTGTTTAGTAAATTATAGATGTTGATTTAAATTATCATTCTTGTTATACAGTTCATTATGATTAAAATAATATCAAATGGCTAAAATAATTGGAAAATATTATAAATTAAATATAACTATTAATACTAAAATAAATTTATTTACCTCAAAATAAATGCAGAAAATCGTCAATCACATTTCGTACGTCTTATTTATTACACGATAAAACACAACTAATTTTTTCACTTTTTTGTGTGAATACTCTTTGTCTAAACATGCCTAAATAAATAATACAGTAAAACGCTGTACGAATTTTATTTTTTTGAATAATCTTTGCTAAGTATACCAATTTGGTTTATAATAGTTAAGTTTTACCTGTAAGAAACAGTGTAATAAAGATATTCTATACAAAAATATACCAATTCGATTGCGATCGACGTGTGTGTTAGTGAAAAATATTGAAAAAGGAACAGTTCTGCTTTTTTATTGTTGTTTTACGTGTTATTATTTTATTTGATTCTCAAAACTGGACTTGGGATGTCGATCACTAAACTAACTATATTCACTAACACTTATGCTAATGAACGAAAAAACCGTTTGTTTTAAGAAAAACAAACACTTAATGAGTAATTTTGGTAATTATTAATTAAGAAAAGTATAAAATGGTAACCGAATGGTTGAAATTTGGTTGAAATATGTTCT
>OZ012638.1:18812806-18863511 GCA_963942525.1 Ptychoptera contaminata
CCAGCAAAAGTTGACAAACGGGAAATTTGATTTTTTCATATTTTTCGAGTACAAACCAGCAAAAGTTGACAAAAATAAGTATAAACGCGTAAATTTTGAGTTTTTCATATTTTTCGAGCACAAACCAGCAAAAGTTGATAAAAATAATTAAAAAGGTAAATTTTGAGTTTTTCATATTTTTCGAGCACAAACCAGCAAAAGTTGATAAAAATAAGTCAAACAGGAAATTTTGATTTTTTCATATTTTTCGAGTACAAACCAGCAAAAGTTGACAAAAATAAGTATAAACGAGTAAATTTTAAGTTTTTCATATTTTTCGAGCACAAACCAGCAAAAGTTGATAAAAATAAGTCAAACGGGAAATTTTGAGTTTTTCATATTTTTCGAGCACAAACCAGCAAAAGTTGACAAAAATAAGTATAAACGCGTAAATTTTGAGTGTTTTATATTTTTCGAGCACAAACCAACAAAAGTTGACAAAAATAAGTAAAAAGGGAAATTTTGAGTTTTTCATATTTTTCGAGCACAAACCAGCAAAAGTTGATAAAAATAATTAAAAAGGTAAATTTTGAGTTTTTCATATTTTTCGAGCACAAACCAGCAAAAGTTGATAAAAATAAGTCAAACAGGAAATTTTGATTTTTTCATATTTTTCGAGTACAAACCAGCAAAAGTTGACAAAAATAAGTATAAACGAGTAAATTTTGAGTTTTTCATATTTTTCGAGCACAAACCAGCAAAAGTTGATAAAAATAAGTCAAACGGGAAATTTTGAGTTTTTCATATTTTTCGAGCACAAACCAGCAAAAGTTGACAAAAATAAGTATAAACGCGTAAATTTTGAGTGTTTTATATTTTTCGAGCACAAACCAGCAAAAGTTGACAAAAATAAGTAAAAAGGGAAATTTTCAAATTTTCATATTTTTCGAGCACAAACCAGCAAAAGTTGATAAAAATAAGTCAAACGGAAAATTTTGAGTTTTTCATATTTTTCGAGCACAAACCAGCAAAAGTTGACAAAAATAAGTAAAAAGGGAAATTTTGAGTTTTTCATATTTTTCGAGTACAAACCAGAAAAAGTGGATAAAAATAAGTCAGCCGGGAAATTTTGAGTTTTTCATATTGTTCGAGCACAAACCAGTAAAAGTTGACAAAAATAAGTATAAACGAGTAAATTTTGAGTTTTTCATATTTTTCGAGCACAAACCAGAAAAAGTTGATAAAAATAAATTAAACGGGAAATTTTGAGTTTTTCATATTTTTCGAGCACAAACCAGCAAAAGTTGACAAACGGGAAATTTGATTTTTTCATATTTTTCGAGCACAAACCAGCAAAAGTTGACAAAAATAAGTATAAACGCGTAAATTTTGAGTTTTTCATATTTTTCGAGCACAAACCAGCAAAAGTTGACAAAAATAAATTCAACGGGAAATTTTGAGTTTTTCATATTTTTCGAGCACAAACCAGCAAAAGTTGACAAAAATAAGTATAAACGAGTAAATTTTGAGTTTTTCATATTTTTCGAGCACAAACCAGAAAAAGTTGATAAAAATAAATTAAACGGGAAATTTTGAGTTTTTCATATTTTTCGAGCACAAACCAGCAAAAGTTAACAAACGGGAAATTTGATTTTTTCATATTTTTCGAGCACAAACCAGCAAAAGTTGACAAAAATAAGTATAAACGCGTAAATTTTGAGTTTTTCATATTTTTCGAGCACAAACCAGCAAAAGTTGATAAAAATAATTAAAAAGGTAAATTTTGAGTTTTTCATATTTTTCGAGCACAAACCAGCAAAAGTTGATAAAAATAAGTCAAACAGGAAATTTTGATTTTTTCATATTTTTCGAGTACAAACCAGCAAAAGTTGACAAAAATAAGTATAAACGAGTAAATTTTGAGTTTTTCATATTTTTCGAGCACAAACCAGCAAAAGTTGATAAAAATAAGTCAAACGGGAAATTTTGAGTTTTTCATATTTTTCGAGCACAAACCAGCAAAAGTTGACAAAAATAAGTATAAACGCGTAAATTTGAGTTTTTCATATTTTTCGAGCACAAACCAGCAAAAGTTGATAAAAATAAGTATAAACGCGTAAATTTTGAGTTTTTTATATTTTTCGAGCACAAACCAGCAAAAGTTGACAAACGGGAAATTTGATTTTTTCATATTTTTCGAGCACAAACCAGCAAAAGTTGACAAAAATAAGTATAAACGCGTAAATTTTGAGTTTTTCATATTTTTCGAGCACAAACCAGCAAAAGTTGATAAAAATAATTAAAAAGGTAAATTTTGAGTTTTTCATATTTTTCGAGCACAAACCAGCAGAAGTTGACAAAAATAATTCAAACGGGAAATTTTGAGTTTTTCATATTTTTCGAGTACAAACCAGCAAAAGTGGATAAAAATAAGTCAAACGGGAAATTTTGAGTGTTTTATATTTTTCGAGCACAAACCAGTAAAAGTTGACAAAAATAAATAAAAAGGGAAATTTTGAGTTTTTTATAGTTTTCGAGCACAAACCAGCAAAAGTTGACAAAAATCAGTAAAAAGAGAAATTTTGATTTTTTCATATTTTTCGAGCACAAACCAGTCATACCAGTTGACAAAAATAAGTATAAACGAGTAAATTTGAGTTTTTCATATTTTTCGAGCACAAACCAGCAAAAGTTGATAAAAATAAGTCAAACGGGAAATTTTGATTTTTTCATATTTTTCGAGCACAAACCAGTAAAAGTTGACAAAAATAAGTATAAACGAGTACATTTTGATTTTTTCATATTTTTCGAGCACAAACCAGCAAAAGTTGATAAAAATAAGTATAAACGCGTAAATTTTGAGTTTTTTATATTTTTCGAGCACAAACCAGCAAAAGTTGATAAAAATAAGTCAAACAGGAAATTTTGATTTTTTCATATTTTTCGAGCACAAACCAGCAAAAGTTGACAAAAATAAGTATAAACGAGTAAATTTTGAGTTTTTCATATTTTTCGAGCACAAACCAGCAAAAGTTGATAAAAATAAGTCAAACGGGAAATTTTGAGTTTTTCATATTTTTCGAGCACAAACCAGCAAAAGTTGATAAAAATAAGTCAAACGGGAAATTTTCAGTTTTTCATATTTTTCGAGCACAAACCAGAAAAATTTGACAAAAACAAGTATAAACGCGTAAATTTTGAGTTTTTCATATTTTTCGAGCACAAACCAGCAAAAGTTGATAAAAATAAGTCAAACAGGAAATTTTGATTTTTTCATATTTTTCGAGCACAAACCAGCAAAAGTTGACAAAAATAAGTATAAACGAGTAAATTTTGAGTTTTTCATATTTTTCGAGCACAAACGAGCAAAAGTTGATAAAAATAAGTCAAACGGGAAATTTTGAGTTTTTCATATTTTTCGAGCACAAACCAGCAAAAGTTGACAAAAATAAGTATAAACGCGTAAATTTTGAGTGTTTTATATTTTTCGAGCACAAACCAGCAAAAGTTGATAAAAACAAATCAAACAGGAAATTTTGATTTTTTCATATTTTTCGAGCACAAACCAGCAAAAGTTGACAAAAATAAGTATAAACGAGTAAATTTTGAGTTTTTCATATTTTTCGAGCACAAACCAGCAAAAGTTGATAAAAATAAGTCAAACGGGAAATTTTGAGTTTTTCATATTTTTCGAGCACAAACCAGCAAAAGTTGACAAAAATAAGTATAAACGCGTAAATTTTGAGTGTTTTATATTTTTCGAGCACAAACCAGCAAAAGTTGACAAAAATAAGTAAAAAGGGAAATTTTGAGTTTTTTATATTTTTCGAGCACAAACCAGCAAAAGTTAATAAAAATAAGTCAAACGGGAAATTTTGATTTTTTCATATTTTTCAAGCACAAACCAGCAAAAGTTGATAAAAATAAGTCAAACGGGAAATTTTGATTTTTTCATATTTTTCGAGCACAAACCAGTAAAAGTTGACAAAAATAAGTATAAACGAGTACATTTTGATTTTTTCATATTTTTCGAGCACAAACCAGCAAAAGTTGATAAAAATAAGTATAAACGAGAAATTTTGAGTTTTTTATATTTTTCAAACACAAACCAGCAAAAGTTGATAAAAATAAGTCAAACAGGAAATTTTGATTTTTTCATATTTTTCGAGCACAAACCAGCAAAAGTTGACAAAAATAAGTATAAACGAGTAAATTTTGAGTTTTTCATATTTTTCGAGCACAAACCAGCAAAAGTTGATAAAAATAAGTCAAACGGGAAATTTTGAGTTTTTCATATTTTTCGAGCACAAACAAGCAAAAATTGACAAAAATAAGTATAAACGCGTAAATTTTAAGTGTTTTATATTTTTCGAGCACAAACCAGCAAAAGTTGACAAAAATAAGTAAAAAGGGAAATTTTGAGTTTTTCATATTTTTCGAGCACAAACCAGCAAAAGTTGACAAACGGGAAATATTGATTTTTTCATATTTTTCGAGCACAAAGCAGCAAAAGTTGACACAAATAAGTATAAACGAGTAAATTTTGAGTTTTTCATATTTTTCGAGCACAAACCAGCAAAAGTTGATAAAAATAAGACAAACGGGAAATTTTGAGTTTTTCATATTTTTCGAGCACAAACCAGCAAAAGTTGACAAAAATAAGTATAAACGCGTAAATTTTGAGTTTTTCATATTTTTCGAGCACAAACCAGCAAAAGTTGATAAAAATAAGTCAAACGGGAAATTTTGATTTTTTCATATTTTTCGAGCACAAACCAGCAAAAATTGATAAAAATAAGTCAAACGGGAAATTTTGATTTTTTCATATTTTTCGAGCACAAACCAGTAAAAGTTGACAAAAATAAGTATAAACGAGTATATTTTGAGTTTTTCATATTTTTCGAGCACAAACCAGCAAAAGTTGATAAAAATAAGTATAAACGCGTAAATTTTGCGTTTTTTATATTTTTCGCGCACAAACCAGCAAAAGTTGATAAAAATAAGTCAAACAGGAAATTTTGATTTTTTCATATTTTTCGAGCACAAACCAGCAAAAGTTGACAAAAATAAGTATAAACGAGTAAATTTTGAGTTTTTCATATTTTTCGAGCACAAACCAGCAAAAGTTGATAAAAATAAGTCAAACGGGAAATTTTGAGTTTTTCATATTTTTCGAGCACAAACCAGCAAAAGTTGACAAAAATAAGTATAAACGCGTAAATTTTGAGTGTTTTATATTTTTCGAGCACAAACCAGCAAAAGTTGACAAAAATAAGTAAAAAGGGAAATTTTCAAATTTTCATATTTTTCGAGCACAAACCAGCAAAAGTTGATAAAAATAAGTCAAACGGAAAATTTTGAGTTTTTCATATTTTTCGAGCACAAACCAGCAAAAGTTGACAAACGGGAAATTTGATTTTTTCATATTTTTCGAGTACAAACCAGCAAAAGTTGACAAAAATAAGTATAAACGCGTAAATTTTGAGTTTTTCATATTTTTCGAGCACAAACCAGCAAAAGTTGATAAAAATAATTAAAAAGGTAAATTTGAGTTTTTCATATTTTTCGAGCACAAACCAGCAAAAGTTGATAAAAATAAGTCAAACAGGAAATTTTGATTTTTTCATATTTTTCGAGTACAAACCAGCAAAAGTTGACAAAAATAAGTATAAACGAGTAAATTTTAAGTTTTTCATATTTTTCGAGCACAAACCAGCAAAAGTTGATAAAAATAAGTCAAACGGGAAATTTTGAGTTTTTCATATTTTTCGAGCACAAACCAGCAAAAGTTGACAAAAATAAGTATAAACGCGTAAATTTTGAGTGTTTTATATTTTTCGAGCACAAACCAACAAAAGTTGACAAAAATAAGTAAAAAGGGAAATTTTGAGTTTTTCATATTTTTCGAGCACAAACCAGCAAAAGTTGATAAAAATAATTAAAAAGGTAAATTTTGAGTTTTTCATATTTTTCGAGCACAAACCAGCAAAAGTTGATAAAAATAAGTCAAACAGGAAATTTTGATTTTTTCATATTTTTCGAGTACAAACCAGCAAAAGTTGACAAAAATAAGTATAAACGAGTAAATTTTGAGTTTTTCATATTTTTCGAGCACAAACCAGCAAAAGTTGATAAAAATAAGTCAAACGGGAAATTTTGAGTTTTTCATATTTTTCGAGCACAAACCAGCAAAAGTTGACAAAAATAAGTATAAACGCGTAAATTTTGAGTGTTTTATATTTTTCGAGCACAAACCAGCAAAAGTTGACAAAAATAAGTAAAAAGGGAAATTTTCAAATTTTCATATTTTTCGAGCACAAACCAGCAAAAGTTGATAAAAATAAGTCAAACGGAAAATTTTGAGTTTTTCATATTTTTCGAGCACAAACCAGCAAAAGTTGACAAAAATAAGTAAAAAGGGAAATTTTGAGTTTTTCATATTTTTCGAGTACAAACCAGAAAAAGTGGATAAAAATAAGTCAGCCGGGAAATTTTGAGTTTTTCATATTTTTCGAGCACAAACCAGTAAAAGTTGACAAAAATAAGTATAAACGAGTAAATTTTGAGTTTTTCATATTTTTCGAGCACAAACCAGAAAAAGTTGATAAAAATAAATTAAACGGGAAATTTTGAGTTTTTCATATTTTTCGAGCACAAACCAGCAAAAGTTGACAAACGGGAAATTTGATTTTTTCATATTTTTCGAGCACAAACCAGCAAAAGTTGACAAAAATAAGTATAAACGCGTAAATTTTGAGTTTTTCATATTTTTCGAGCACAAACCAGCAAAAGTTGACAAAAATAAATTCAACGGGAAATTTTGAGTTTTTCATATTTTTCGAGCACAAACCAGCAAAAGTTGACAAAAATAAGTATAAACGAGTAAATTTTGAGTTTTTCATATTTTTCGAGCACAAACCAGAAAAAGTTGATAAAAATAAATTAAACGGGAAATTTTGAGTTTTTCATATTTTTCGAGCACAAACCAGCAAAAGTTAACAAACGGGAAATTTGATTTTTTCATATTTTTCGAGCACAAACCAGCAAAAGTTGACAAAAATAAGTATAAACGCGTAAATTTTGAGTTTTTCATATTTTTCGAGCACAAACCAGCAAAAGTTGATAAAAATAATTAAAAAGGTAAATTTTGAGTTTTTCATATTTTTCGAGCACAAACCAGCAAAAGTTGATAAAAATAAGTCAAACAGGAAATTTTGATTTTTTCATATTTTTCGAGTACAAACCAGCAAAAGTTGACAAAAATAAGTATAAACGAGTAAATTTTGAGTTTTTCATATTTTTCGAGCACAAACCAGCAAAAGTTGATAAAAATAAGTCAAACGGGAAATTTTGAGTTTTTCATATTTTTCGAGCACAAACCAGCAAAAGTTGACAAAAATAAGTATAAACGCGTAAATTTTGAGTTTTTCATATTTTTCGAGCACAAACCAGCAAAAGTTGATAAAAATAAGTATAAACGCGTAAATTTTGAGTTTTTTATATTTTTCGAGCACAAACCAGCAAAAGTTGACAAACGGGAAATTTGATTTTTTCATATTTTTCGAGCACAAACCAGCAAAAGTTGACAAAAATAAGTATAAACGCGTAAATTTTGAGTTTTTCATATTTTTCGAGCACAAACCAGCAAAAGTTGATAAAAATAATTAAAAAGGCAAATTTTGAGTTTTTCATATTTTTCGAGCACAAACCAGCAAAAGTTGATAAAAATAAGTCAAACAGGAAATTTTGATTTTTTTATATTTTTCGAGTACAAACCAGCAAAAGTTGACAAAAATAAGTATAAACGAGTAAATTTTGAGTTTTTCATATTTTTCGAGCACAAACCAGCAAAAGTTGACAAAAATAAGTCAAACGGGAAATTTTGAGTTTTTCATATTTTTCGAGCACAAACCAGCAAAAGTTGACAAAAATAAGTCAAACGGGAAATTTTGATTATTTCATATTTTTCGAGCACAAACCAGCAAAAGTTGATAAAAATAAGTCAAACGGGAAATTTTGATTTTTTCATATTTTTCGAGCACAAACCAGTAAAAGTTGACAAAAACAAGTATAAACGAGTAAATTTTGAGTTTTTCATATTTTTCGAGCACAAACCAGTAAAAGATGACAAAAATCAGTAAAAAGCATAAATTTTGAGTTTTTCATATTTGTCGAGCACAAACCAGCAAAAGTTGACAAAAATCAATAAAAAGGGAAATTTTGAGTTTTTCATATTTTTCGAGTACAAACCAGCAAAAGTGGATAAAAATAAGTCAAACGGGAAATTTTGAGTTTTTCATATTTTTCGAGCACAAAACAGTAAAAGTTGACAAAAATAAGTCAAACGGGAAATTTTGAGTTTTTCATATTTTTCGAGCACAAACCAGCAAAAGTTGACAAAAATCAGTAAAAAGGGAAATTTTGATTTTTTCATATTTTTCTAGCACAAACCAGCAAAAGTTGATAAAAATAAGTCAAACGAGAAATTTTGAGTTTTTCATATTTTTCGAGCACAAACCAGCAAAAATTGACAAAAATAAGTAAAAAGGGAAATTTTGAGTTTTTCATATTTTTCGAGTACAAACCAGCAAAAGTGTATAAAAATAAGTCAAACGGGAAATTTTGAGTTTTTCATATTTTTCGAGCACAAAACAGTAAAAGCTGACAAAAATAAGTCAAACGGGAAATTTTGAGTTTTTCATATTTTTCGAGCACAAACCAGCAAAAGTTGACAAAAATAAGTAAAAAGGGAAATTTTGAGTTTTTCATATTTTTCGAGCACAAACCAGCAAAAGTTGACAAAAATAAGTAAAAAGGGAAATTTTGAGTTTTTCATATTTTCGAGCACAAAACATTAAAAGTTGACAAAGATAAGTCAAACGGGAAAATTTGAGTTTTTCATATTTTTCGAGCACAAACCAGTAAAAGTTGACAAAAATCAGTAAAAAGGGAAATTTTGATTTTTTCATATTTTTCGAGCACAAAACAGTAAAAGTTGACAAAAATAAATAAAAAGGGAAATTTTGATTTTTTCATATTTTTCGAGCACAAACCAGTAAAAGTTGACAAAAATAAGTATAAACGAGTAAATTTTGGGTTTTTCATATTTTTCGAGCACAAACCAGCAAAAATTGACAAAAATAAGTATAAACGAGTAAATTTTGAGTTTTTCATATTTTTCGAGCACAAACCAGCAAAAGTTGATAAAAATAAGTCAAACGGGAAATTTTGATTTTTTCATATTTTTCGAGCACAAACCAGTAAAAGTTGACAAAAACAAGTATAAACGAGTAAATTTTGAGTTTTTCATATTTTTCGAGCACAAACCAACAAAAGTTGACAAAAATAAGTCAAACGGGAAATTTTCCGTTTTTCATATTTTTCGAGCACAAAACAGCAAAAGTTGATAAAAATAAGTCAAACGGGAAATTTTGAGTTTTTCATATTTTTCGAGCACAAACCAGCAAAAGTTGACAAAAATAAGTAAAAAGGGAAATTTTGAGTTTTTCATATTTTCGAGCACAAAACATTAAAAGTTGACAAAGATAAGTCAAACGGGAAAATTTGAGTTTTTCATATTTTTCGAGCACAAACCAGTAAAAGTTGACAAAAATCAGTAAAAAGGGAAATTTTGATTTTTTCATATTTTTCGAGCACAAAACAGTAAAAGTTGACAAAAATAAGTAAAAAGAGAAATTTTGAGTTTTTCATATTTTTCGAGCACAAACCAGCAAAAGTTGACAAAAATAAGTATAAACGAGTAAATTTTGAGTTTTTCATATTTTTCGAGCACAAACCAGAAAAAGTTGATAAAAATAAATTAAACGGGAAATTTTGAGTTTTTCATATTTTTCGAGCACAAACCAGCAAAAGTTAACAAACGGGAAATTTGATTTTTTCATATTTTTCGAGCACAAACCAGCAAAAGTTGACAAAAATAAGTATAAACGCGTAAATTTTGAGTTTTTCATATTTTTCGAGCACAAACCAGCAAAAGTTGATAAAAATAATTAAAAAGGTAAATTTTGAGTTTTTCATATTTTTCGAGCACAAACCAGCAAAAGTTGATAAAAATAAGTCAAACAGGAAATTTTGATTTTTTCATATTTTTCGAGTACAAACCAGCAAAAGTTGACAAAAATAAGTATAAACGAGTAAATTTTGAGTTTTTCATATTTTTCGAGCACAAACCAGCAAAAGTTGATAAAAATAAGTCAAACGGGAAATTTTGAGTTTTTCATATTTTTCGAGCACAAACCAGCAAAAGTTGACAAAAATAAGTATAAACGCGTAAATTTTGAGTTTTTCATATTTTTCGAGCACAAACCAGCAAAAGTTGATAAAAATAATTAAAAAGGTAAATTTTGAGTTTTTCATATTTTTCGAGCACAAACCAGTAAAAGTTGACAAAAATAAGTCAAACGGGAAATTTTGAGTTTTTCATATTTTTCGAGCACAACCCAGCAAAAGTAGACCAAAAACTGTAAAAAGGGAAATTTTGATTTTTTCATATTTTTCAAGCACAAACCAGTAAAAGTTGACAAAAATAAGTAAAACGGGAAATTTTGAGTTTTTCATATTTTTCGAGCACAAACCAGCAAAAGTTGACAAAAATAAGTATAAACGCGTAAATTTTGAGTTTTTTATATTTTTCGAGCACAAACCAGCAAAAGTTGATAAAAATAAGTCAAACGGGAAATTTTGATTTTGTCATATTTTTCGAGCACAAACCAGTAAAAGTTGACAAAAATAAGTATAAACGAGTAAATTTTGAGTTTTTCATATTTTTCGAGCACAAACCAGCAAAAGTTGATAAAAATAAGTCAAACGGGAAATTTTGAGTTTTTCATATTTTTCGAGCACAAACCAGTAAAAGTTGACAAAAATAAGTATAAACGCGTAAATTTTGAGTTTTTTATATTTTTCGAGCACAAACCAGCAAAAGTTGATAAAAATAAGTCAAACGGGAAATTTTGATTTTTTCATATTTTTCGAGCACAAACCAGTAAAAGTTGACAAACATAAGTCAAACGGGAAATTTTGAGTTTTTTATATTTTTCGAGCACAAACCAGCAAAAGTTGACAAAAATCAGTAAAAAGGGAAATTTTGATTTTTTCATATTTTTTGAGCACAAAACAGTAAAAGTTGACAAAAGTAAGTAAAAAGGGATATTTTGAGTTTTTCATATTTTTCGAGCACAAACCAGCAAAAGTTGACAAACGGGAAATATTGATTTTTTCATATTTTTCGAGCACAAAGCAGCAAAAGTTGACAAAAATAAGTATAAACGAGTAAATTTTGAGTTTTTCATATTTTTCGAGCACAAACCAGCAAAAGTTGATAAAAATAAGTCAAACGGGAAATTTTGAGTTTTTCATATTTTTCGAGCACAAACCAGCAAAAGTTGACAAAAATAAGTATAAACGCGTAAATTTTGAGTTTTTCATATTTTTCGAGCACAAACGAGCAAAAGTTGATAAAAATAAGTCAAACGGGAAATTTTGATTTTTTCATATTTTTCGAGCACAAACCAGTAAAAGTTGACAAAAATAAGTCAAACGGGAAATTTTGAGTTTTTCATATTTTTCGAGCACAAACCAGCAAAAGTTGACAAAAATCAGTAAAAAGGGAAATTTTGATTTTTTCATATTTTTCGAGCACAAACCAGCAAAAGTTGACAAACGGGAAATTTTGATTTTTTCATATTTTTCGAGCACAAACCAGCAAAAGTTGACAAAAATAAGTATAAACGAGTAAATTTTGAGTTTTTTATATTTTTCGAGCACAAACCAGCAAAAGTTGACAAAAATAAGTAGAAAGGGAAATTTTGAGTTTTTCATATTTTTCGAGCACAAACCAGCAAAAGTTGACAAAAATAAGTATAAACGCGTAAATTTTGAGTTTTTTATATTTTTTGAGCACAAACCAGCAAAAGTTGATAAAAATAAGTAAAAAGGGAAATTTTGAGTTTTTCATATTTTTCGAGCACAAACCAGCAAAAGTTGATAAAAATAAGTCAAACGGGAAATTTTGATTTTTTCATATTTTTCGAGCACAAACCAGCAAAAGTTGACAAAAATAAGTATAAACGCGTAAATTTTGAGTTTTTCATATTTTTCGAGCACAAACCAGCAAAAGTTGATAAAAATAAGTCAAACGGGAAATTTTGAGTTTTTCATATTTTTCGAGCACAAACCAGCAAAAGTTGACAAAAATAAGTATAAACGCGTAAATTTTGAGTTTTTTATATTTTTCGAGCACAAACCAGCAAAAGTTGACAAAAATAAGTCAAACGGGAAATTTTGATTTTTTCATATTTTTCGAGCACAAACCAGTAAAAGTTGACAAAAATAAGTATAAACGAGTAAATTTTGAGTTTTTCATATTTTTCGAGCACAAACCAGCAAAAGTTGATAAAAATAAGTCAAACGGGAAATTTTGAGTTTTTCATATTTTTCGAGCACAAACCAGCAAAAGTTGACAAAAATAAGTATAAACGCGTAAATTTTGAGTTATTCATATTTTTCGAGCACAAACCAGCAAAAGTTGATAAAAATAAGTCAAACGGGAAATTTTGATTTTTTCATATTTTTCGAGCACAAACCAGTAAAAGTTGACAAAAATAAGTATAAACGCGTAAATTTTGAGTTTTTCATATTTTTCGAGCACAAACCAGCAAAAGTTGACAAAAATCAGTAAAAAGGGAAATTTTGATTTTTTCATATTTTTCGAGCACAAACCAGCAAAAGTTGACAAACGGGAAATTTTGATTTTTTCATATTTTTCGAGCACAAACCAGCAAAAGTTGACAAAAATAAGTATAAACGAGTAAATTTTGAGTTTTTTATATTTTTCGAGCACAAACCAGCAAAAGTTGATAAAAATAAGTCAAACGGGAAATTTTGAGTTTTTCATATTTTTCGAGCACAAACCAGCAAAAGTTGACTAAAATAAGTATAAACGCGTAAATTTTGAGTTTTTTATATTTTTTGAGCACAAACCAGCAAAAGTTGATAAAAATAAGTAAAAAGGGAAATTTTGAGTTTTTCATATTTTTCGAGCACAAACCAGCAAAAGTTGATAAAAATAAGTCAAACGGGAAATTTTGATTTTTTCATATTTTTCGAGCACAAACCAGCAAAAGTTGACAAAAATAAGTATAAACGCGTAAATTTTGAGTTTTTCATATTTTTCGAGCACAAACCAGCAAAAGTTGATAAAAATAAGTCAAACGGGAAATTTTGAGTTTTTCATATTTTTCGAGCACAAACCAGCAAAAGTTGACAAAAATAAGTATAAACGCGTAAATTTTGAGTTTTTTATATTTTTCGAGCACAAACCAGCAAAAGTTGATAAAAATAAGTCAAACGGGAAATTTTGATTTTTTCATATTTTTCGAGCACAAACCAGTAAAAGTTGACAAAAATAAGTATAAACGAGTAAATTTTGAGTTTTTCATATTTTTCGAGCACAAACCAGCAAAAGTTGATAAAAATAAGTCAAACGGGAAATTTTGAGTTTTTCATATTTTTCGAGCACAAAACAGCAAAAGTTGACAAAAATAAGTATAAACGCGTAAATTTTGAGTTATTCATATTTTTCGAGCACAAACCAGCAAAAGTTGATAAAAATAAGTCAAACGGGAAATTTTGATTTTTTCATATTTTTCGAGCACAAACCAACAAAAGTTGACAAAAATAAGTATAAACGCGTAAATTTTGAGTTTTTTATATTTTTCGAGCACAAACCAGCAAAAGTTGACAAAACTAAGTAAAAAGGGAAATTTTGAGTTTTTCATATTTTTCGAGTACAAACCAGCAAAAGTTGATAAAAATAAGTCAAACGGGAAATTTTGAGTTTTTCATATTTTTCGAGCACAAACCAGTAAAAGTTGACAAAAATAAGTAAAATGCGTAAATTTTGAGTTTTTCATATTTTTCGAGCACAAAACAGTAAAAGTTGACAAAAATAAGTAAAACGGGAAATTTTGAGTTTTTCATATTTTTCGAGCACAAAACAGTAAAAGTTGACAAAAATAAGTCAAACGGGAAATTTTGATTTTTTCATATTTTTCGAGCACAAACCAGCAAAAGTTGACAAAAATAAGTATAAACGAGTAAATTTTGAGTTTTTTATATTTTTCGAGCACAAACCAGCAAAAGTTGATAAAAATAAGTCAAACGGGAAATTTTGAGTTTTTCATATTTTTCGAGCACAAACCAGCAAAAGTTGACAAAAATAAGTATAAACGCGTAAATTTTGAGTTTTTTATATTTTTTGAGCACAAAACAGCAAAAGTTGATAAAAATAAGTAAAAAGGGAAATTTTGAGTTTTTCATATTTTTCGAGCACAAACCAGCAAAAGTTGATAAAAATAAGTCAAACGGGAAATTTTGATTTTTTCATATTTTTCGAGCACAAACCAGCAAAAGTTGACAAAAATAAGTATAAACGCGTAAATTTTGAGTTTTTCATATTTTTCGAGCACAAACCAGCAAAAGTTGATAAAAATAAGTCAAACGGGAAATTTTGAGTTTTTCATATTTTTCGAGCACAAACCAGCAAAAGTTGACAAAAATAAGTATAAACGCGTAAATTTTGAGTTTTTTATATTTTTCGAGCACAAACCAGCAAAAGTTGATAAAAATAAGTCAAACGGGAAATTTTGATTTTTTCATATTTTTCGAGCACAAACCAGTAAAAGTTGACAAAAATAAGTATAAACGAGTAAATTTTGAGTTTTTCATATTTTTCGAGCACAAACCAGCAAAAGTTGATAAAAATAAGTCAAACGGGAAATTTTGAGTTTTTCATATTTTTCGAGCACAAACCAGCAAAAGTTGACAAAAATAAGTATAAACGCGTAAATTTTGAGTTATTCATATTTTTCGAGCACAAACCAGCAAAAGTTGATAAAAATAAGTCAAACGGGAAATTTTGATTTTTTCATATTTTTCGAGCACAAACCAGTAAAAGTTGACAAAAATAAGTATAAACGCGTAAATTTTGAGTTTTTCATATTTTTCGAGCACAAACCAGCAAAGGTTGATAAAAATAAGTCAAACGGGAAATTTTGAGTTTTTCATATTTTTCGAGCACAAACCAACAAAAGTTGACAAAAATAAGTATAAACGCGTAAATTTTGAGTTTTTTATATTTTTCGAGCACAAACCAGCAAAAGTTGACAAAACTAAGTAAAAAGGGAAATTTTGAGTTTTTCATATTTTTCGAGTACAAACCAGCAAAAGTTGATAAAAATAAGTCAAACGGGAAATTTTGAGTTTTTCATATTTTTCGAGCACAAACCAGTAAAAGTTGACAAAAATAAGTAAAATGCGTAAATTTTGAGTTTTTCATATTTTTCGAGCACAAAACAGTAAAAGTTGACAAAAATAAGTAAAACGGGAAATTTTGAGTTTTTCATATTTTTCGAGCACAAAACAGTAAAAGTTGACAAAAATAAGTCAAACGGGAAATTTTGAGTTTTTCATATTTTTCGAGCACAAACCAGCAAAAGTTGACGATTGGTTAAACTGTTTTCTTTGTGATGGAGGCAATAATGACGTTTCTGACTGCCTTAAGCTAGTTACTTACGTCTGGTAGCACGTTTCCACAAAGTACTTAGTTCAATCGTCGCATCACCTTTGTTTGATAAATGACAATTTGCTGATGTCAAATATCGAGGTATAGTAATACAATTGGCTTAGTGAATACGAAAAGGGCCAATATTCACCAATTGTAAGTTACTGTTGAACTCTCTCAATTCTCCACTATTAAATTGGGATATTATATCACGACGAATAAAAACACTTCAATAATGATCAATATAACATTTATTTATTTTCAATTACAAAACTTTATTTATTATATAAGATTAAAATATTTATTAACAACCTCCTGTTTTGACCGTGAAAACTTAATTAATTAATTCTTCTCTCTGCTTTACTTATTATATATCTCATTACAATTTACTATTAATTAAAATGCTGAGTGGCCACATCCCACGCATTGCAACATGCAATTACAAATTATGCTTATTGGCCATTTCTCACGCTTTGCTGTTTATGAATAAAAAATATCAAATATCTCTAGACAAAACAATTACAATTATGCTAATATTTAAGAGAAAGATTAAAAATGAATAATAAAAAACATACACGCATTGTGATTAATTTGAGATCACAACATCCCTCCGCCCTTTTTAAGATTTTATATGAAATATAAAATAAAAAAATATTTTTTACAATATTACAAAAATATATATATTTTTTTTTTTTTTTCTTTTTTTTTTTACATTGAATAATTTAATTTTTGAATAAGAATTTTATTGATTTTATTATTTTCATGCAATAAAATGTTTTAGTCTACTAAAGTGGACTTTAAGTCTTTTTTTCTTTACAAGAATTGTACAATTAACAATTACAATTACCGTTTTCAATTGAAGTGATTTTATATGGGCCTAACCATGTTTTGTTTTTATTTTTACTACTGCGCTACTTTCGTTTTTTAATAGTACCATCTCTCCTACCTCAAAATGTTTCATGTTACCTTTTTTGTCATAATGTTCTTTCGATAACGTTTTATGCTTAATTATTTCCCTCCTAGCTAATTCTCTACTAATTTGCATTTTTGCTTTCATGTTTTGTAAATAGTCGTCATGATTATAATAGATTCTAGGTTTTATGGTAAGGGAAGTCGGTAGAGTTGCCACATTACCGTATAATAATTCGAACTGCGTGAAATTTGTTGATGTGTGTGGCGTTGTGTTATATGTGAACATCGCGAAGGGTAACCAAGTATCCCAGTCAACTTGTTCGGGCTTAATAAAGTGCCGTAGATATTCAGACAAGGTTCTATGGCTCCTTTCTAGGGCACCATTTGATTGTGGGTGATATGCGGTTGTTTGTATTTTTTTGATTTTTAAAAGTTTGCATACATTTTTGAAGATATCACTAAGAAAATTTGTTCCTTGGTCGGTTAAGATGATGTCGGGTATACCATGTTTGCAGATGATGTTCGTTACAAATGCTTGAGCCACAGTAGCCGCTTCTTGATTTTTTAATGGTATTGCATCGCTGAATTTTGTTAAGTCATCTTGAAAGGTTAGAATATATTTATTTTCATTTTCTGTAAGAACTAATGGACCAACTATGTCTAAAAAACATTTTTCGAAAGGTTTAGACGCTGTGCTTGTTATTTTTAATGGCATTTTAGTTTCGTTACTATATTTATTTTTTTGACATGACTCGCATTTTAATATATAATTTTTTATATCTTTTTTCATGTTGTTCCATACAAATTTTTGTTTTATCCTTTTATAAGTACGAGAAATACCCTGGTGACCTCCGAATGGCGAATCATAATATTCAAATAAAATTTTATTAATTGTATTTTTATCTGTTATGTTTTCCAATGTATTGTTAAAAATTTTAATTTTAATTTGAGTGTTTTGAAAGATGAATTTTATCATTGATTTTATTTTTTCCCAATTAATGCGATCAATAAAATTTAATTCTGTTAAATTTAAGTTACTAATTTCGTTACGAATGCAAAAAGCTTTTAATTCATTTATGAACTTCCATGCGTCTACGTAAGTAAATTTGTCACTCATATTATTTTTTACTATTGATATCAAAAAATCTCTATTCTTTATTTGTATTAAAAAAAATTTATTTAATGGTTTTTCCAATGCCGTTACTATGCTTAAAACGTCATATTCTTTATTTAAACTACTTGAATAAACATTGCTGTCATTAGTTATGCAGATAAGAAATGGTTCGTTAAGATAGTTGTATATATTGTTATTATTTGTTTCGAATACGTTATTATTAATTACTAATTTATGTTTTAAAAAATTTTGGTATGTATTATTATTGTTATTTGATAACTTTATATGGTAACATCTACTGAGTGCATCCGCGTTTGTATTTATTTTACCCGCTTTGTATGTTATAATGTAATTATATTCTTCTAATTTAATTCTCCATCGCAAGATACGTGATCCCGGGTCTTTAGCGTTGAATAGCCAAATTAAGGGCTTGTGGTCAGTGACAATAGTAAATTTCGTACCATAAAGATACGGTCGAAAGTGTTTTACTGCCCAAACTATAGCTAGAAGTTCTTTTTCGGTAACCGAGTAATTAATTTCCGCTTTGTTAAGTGTCCTGCTTGCGTATGCAATAGGCAGATCACTGTTAATTTTGCCCTGCGACAAAATAGCTCCGATTGCTTTATCGCTAGCATCCGTTGTAAGTACGAATTCTTTAGTGAAGTCTGGGTAATTTAAAATTGGTGGGTTAATCAAAAGGGATTTTAATAAATGAAAACTTTCATCACATTCATCACTCCATTTGAATTTTTGGTCTTTTTTTAATATTTTTGTTAAAGGTAATACAATTTTTGAAAAATCTTTAATAAATTTTCTATAATAACCTGCTAGGCCTATAATTGCTTTGATATCTTTTTCTCTTTTGGGGGTAGGGAAATTTTGTACCGTGATTATATTTTTGGGATCTGGTTTAATACCGTTTTTTGTTATTACGTGGCCCAAATAATTCACCTCTTTTCTTAAAAATTCGCACTTCTCCGGTTGTAACTTTAAATTATATTTTCTCAATCTTTGAAATATGTTAACTATTTTTTTGCTATGATCTGCTAAAGTTACTCCATACACAACTATATCATCTAAATACACGAAACATTCTAATCCTTGGAGACCGCTTAAAACTGTATTCATTAGTCTTTGGAACGTTACCGGTGCGCCTTTTAAACCGAAAGGCATTCTATTAAACTCGTAATGACCGTTTGGTGTGCTGAACGCTGTTATTTGTTTATCACTTTCATCCATTGATATTTGATGGAACCCGCTTGATAAATCTAATGTGCTAAAGTATTGTGATTTGCCTAATTGGTCCAGTATATCGGTGATATTTGGTAAAGGGAAGACATTTCCTACCGTATGTTCATTAACTTTTCTAAAATCTACTACTATTCTCCATTTTTTGTTGCCTCTGCTGTCTTCCTTCTTTGGGACAACCAATAGTGGTGAATTCCATGGACTGTTGGATTGTCTTATAATTCCTTCATCTAGCATTTTATTTATTTCCGTTTCGATTATTGTTTTTTGCGAATATGGTAATCTATATGGTTTTCTGTTAATAGGTGTAACGTCGTTTTTGATAGGTATTGTATGTTTAACTGCACTAGTGTATGTTAATTTATCCTTTTCTAAATAAAATATATCACTAAATTGCTGACAAATTTGGATTATTATTTTTTTTCTTCTTCGTTTAAATGGTCCAATTTTAATAATTTTTTGATCTCATTTAATCTATCCTTATTTCCTATAATTTCGACACTGTCCTCATCTACTTCAACATCTTTTTCCACGTCGCATAATTCTATTTCTGGTGGTTCCAGCTCGATGGCTTTTTCAGTTATATCCATGATACTTAAAATACATTTACTATTTATACCTTCTGTTATGCAGTTACCTAAAAACAACCCCAATCCTATTTCTCTACTTTCGCAAATTCCTTCAATATTATTTGAGTTAGCAAAAATTAGTTTTTCACTACGTGCGGGTACTACAATTGAATCTTTTTCAAAGAAATCTATTTGTTGATCACCTATTATCACTTTCTTTGCCGCGTAGTCAAGTTGAGAATTATATTTGTCGAAAAAGTCGTTTCCTATTAATCCATCAAAGCCTAATGCGCTATTTATTGGTAATACATGGAATTCATGGCTAAATGTTTTTTCCTTAATTAAAATGTCGACCATAACTACCCCTAATGTTTCCAATGTTATTCCTTCTGTTAAGCATTTTAATTTAATTGCTTTTTTAGAATCAATACAATTATTGGTTAGATTTCTTTGAATTAGGCTAATAGTTGCACCCGTGTCTAGCAAAAGTCGTAGTTCTGTACCATCCGTTGTTTTCACAAAGATACTTTTTAATTCCTTACTTTCTGTAGCTACATGAAAAATTTTTTTGTGTGTTCCTGATTCTTCTTTATTTGTTTCTCTGTCTGGTCTAAAAAATCTTGTATATCTACCCTGTCTATTGTTGTTATTATTGTCATTATTATTATTATTATTATTATTATTATTATTATTATTATTATTATTATTATTATTATTATTATTATTATTATTATTATTATTATTATTATTATTATTATTATTATTATTATTATTATTATTATTATTATTATTATTATTATTATTATTATTATTATTATTATTATTATTATTATTATTATTATTATTATCATCATTATTATTATTATTATTATTATTATTATTATTATTATTATTATTATTATTATTATTATTATTATTATTACTATTATTATTATTATTATTATTATTATTATTATTATTATTATTATTATTAGTGTTTCTATTTCTATTGAAATTATTGTTTCTATTACTATTTATATTTGTATTTTGAAAATAATTATTTCTATTAAAGTTTTTATTTGAATTAAAACCATTACCATTATTATTATTGTTATAATTATTATTGTAATTATTATTTCTAAAAAAGTTTCTATTTTGGTTATCGTTATTGTTATAATTATTACGGTTTCGATTATTATAGTTATTAATTGGATAGTAAGACTTATTTCTATTAAAATTAATTTTGTTATTGGTATTATTATTTTTATTAGATATATCTGTATTTTGCAATTTTGCTATAATTTCTTTCAAATTTTTATTTTCTGTATCCTTATCTTCCAATACTTGCTGCATTTTACTTATTTCGAAGTTACTTGCGATAACTGGTTTAATATTGTTTTTTATGTTAAACTCCTCTATTTCTGCTGACATAGCCACTTCTGCTATTTCATCTAATGTAGTGTAGTTTCCATATGCCAATCTGTGTTTAGCCAATTGACTATCTAATCCTGCTCGGTAAATTTCAATTGCATCTTTTTTTATTTGCTCATAAATTATTTTATCAGATTCTTTTGTTTTGTCAGTTATAATATGTCGCGTATAACTTGCTACCGCGTTACGTATGCGCTTGGCGAATTCTCTCGCGTTTTCACCTATAGCTTGCTTTGTACAATATAAATTGTTTCTTGCTTCCAATTGAGTTTCTTTTATACAATAATTATTTCTTAAATATTTTTTTAATTCATCCCAAGTTTTAAAATTTTTATCAATTACATTTATTATAAAATTTTCGTCTAATTTTGTCGAACATAAAAAATTAATAAACAGTGGTTCGGCACTCTTATCTAATGCAGCTAATGCATTTTCTACTTCAAAATTAAATACCAAAATACTCTTTTCGTCACGTTGTCTTAAAACTCTAACCGCGTCTAATGCTTGTCCAATATTCATTTTAGGATTTTTGCTCTCTTTTTTTCTTACAACAATTATACTCCTTTTAACTTCTTTATTTTTACCCTTATTATTATTATTATTCTTACTTCTAGTTATCATAGAGTTCTTAATTAATTCAACATATTTTCTAAAAGTTACATGAAGCACGCTTTTAACACTAATCGCACAAGTAACATCTGTAACCTCGCTTGTCGCTGAGTTGAACTTCTGATCTCTGGTTGCTTAAATCCAACGATGTATCAGGAACTCTGCTACGATTTTGTACAATTGTCTGCTTTCAGTGATGGTCCTTCCGTTAGAAATTTTGTTGAAAATTTCGGTTCTAATCACAATTAACGTGATTAAGGTCAAGAGTTTGTTTGTTTAATTTCTTCAATAATTTTTTTTCAATTTTTTAATCACCTCGACACACTGTTTTTTTTTTTTTTTTGTATGTTTTCACTAAACTTTATTCAATGTTTTCTGCTTCAATAATTAATTTTATATAGTACAGTTATATACTCTCAAAAAAAAAAATTTTTTTTTACTTAACACTTTTAACACAAACTTCATATTTTTCGAGCACAAACCAGCAAAAGTTGATAAAAATAAGTCAAACGGGAAATTTTGAGTTTTTCATATTTTTCGAGCACAAACCAGCAAAAGTTGACAAAAATAAGTATAAACGCGTAAATTTTGAGTTTTTTATATTTTTCGAGCACAAACCAGCAAAAGTTGATAAAAATAAGTGAAACAGGAAATTTTGATTTTTTCATATTTTTCGATCACAAACCAGTAAAAGTTGACAAAAATAAGTAAAATGCGTAAATTTTGAGTTTTTCATATTTTTCGAGCACAAAACAGTAAAAGTTGACAAAAATAAGTCAAACGGGAAATTTTGAGTTTTTCATATTTTTCGAGCACAAACCAGCAAAAGTTGACAAAAATCAGTAAAAAGGGAAATTTTGATTTTTTCATATTTTGCGAGCACAAAACAGCAAAAGTTGACAAAAATAAGTAAAAAGGAAATTTTGAATTTTTCATATTTTTCGAGCACAAACCAGCAAAAGTTTACAAAAATAAGTAAAAAGGGAAATTTTGAGTTTTTCATATTTTTCGAGTACAAACCAGCAAAAGTTGATAAAAATAAGTCAAACGGGAAATTTTGAGTTTTTCATATTTTTCGAGCACAAACCAGTAAAAGTTGACAAAAATAAGTTAAATGGGTAAATTTTGAGTTTTTCATATTTTTCGAGCACAAAACAGTAAAAGTTGACAAAAATAAGTCAAACGGGAAATTTTGAGTTTTTCATATTTTTCGAGCACAAAACAGTAAAAGTTGACAAAAATAAGTCAAACGGGAAATTTTGAGTTTTTCATATTTTTCGAGCACAAACCAGCAAAAGTGGACAAAAATCAGTAAAAAGTGTTGGATCTGCGACGATGGGTTAAACTGTTTTCTTTGTGATGGAGGCAATAATGACGTTTCTGACTGCCTTAAGCTAGTTACTTACGTCTGGTAGCACGTTTCCACAAAGTACTTAGTTCAATCGTCGAATCACCTTTGTTTGATAAATGACAATTTGCTGATGTCAAATATCGGGGTATAGTAATACAATTGGCTTAGTGAATACGAAAAGGGCAAATATTCACCAATTGTAAGTTACTGTTGAACTCTCTCAATTCTCCACTATTAAATTGGGATATTATATCACGACGAATAAAAACACTTCAATAATGATCAATATAACATTTATTTATTTTCAATTACAAAACTTTATTTATAATATAAGATTAAAATATTTATTAACAACCTTCTGGTTTGACCGTGAAAACTTAATTAATTAATTCTTCTCTCTGCTTTACTTATTATATATCTCATTACAATTTACTATTAATTAAAATGCTGAGTGGCCACATCCCACGCATTGCAACATGCAATTACAAATTATACTTATTGACCATTTCTCACGCTTTGCAGTTTATGAATAAAAAATATCAAATATCTCTAGACAAAACAATTACAATTATGCTAATATTTAAGAGAAAGATTAAAAATGAATAATAAAAAACATACACGCGTTGTGATTAATTTGAGATCACAACAAAAGGGAAATTTTGATTTATTCATATTTTTCGAGCACAAAACAGCAAAAGTTAATAAAAATAAGTCAAACGGGAAATTTTGAGTTTTTCATATTTTTCGAGCACAAACCAGTAAAAGTTGACAAAAATAAGTAAAGGTTGATAAAAATAAGTCAAACGGGAAATTTTGAGTTTTTCATATTTTTCGAGCACAAACCAGCAAAAGTTGACAAAAATCAGTAAAAAGGGAAATTTTGGTTTTTTCATATTTTTCGAGCACAAAACAGTAAAAGTTGACAAAAATAAGTCAAACGGGAAATTTTGAGTTTTTCATATTGTTCGAGCACAAACCAGCAAAAGTGGACAAACGGGAAATTTTGATTTTTTCATATTTTTCGAGTACAAACCAGTAAAAGTTGACAAAAATAAGTAAAATGCGTAAATTTTGAGTTTTTATATTTTTCGAGCACAAACCAGCAAAAGTTGATAAAAATAAGTCAAACGGGAAATTTTGAGTTTTTCATATTTTTCGAGCACAAACCAGTAAAAGTTGACAAAAATAAGTATAAACGAGTAAATTTTGAGTTTTTCATATTTTTCGAGCACAAACCAGCAAAAGTTGATAAAAATAAGTCAAACGGGAAATTTTGAGTTTTTCATATTTTTCGAGCACAAAACAGTAAAAGTTGACAAAAATAAGTAAAAAGGGAAATTTTGAGTTTTTCATATTTTTCGAGCACAAACCAGCAAAAGTTGACAAACGGGAAATTTTGATTTTTTCATATTTTTCGAGCACAAACCAGCAAAAGTTGACAAAAATAAGTATAAACGAGTAAATTTTGAGTTTTTCATATTTTTCGAGCACAAACCAGCAAAAGTTGATAAAAATAAGTCAAACGGGAAATTTTGATTTTTTCATATTTTTCGAGCACAAACCAGTAAAAGTTGACAAAAATAAGTATAAACGAGTAAATTTTGAGTTTTTTATATTTTTCGAGCACAAACCAGCAAAAGTTGATATAAATAAGTCAAACGGGAAATTTTGATTTTTTCATATTTTTCGAGCACAAACCAGCAAAAGTTGATAAAAATAAGTCAAACGGGAAATTTTGAGTTTTTCATATTTTTCGAGCACAAACCAGAAAAAGTTGATAAAAATAAGTCAAACGGGAAATTTTGATTTTTTCATATTTTTCGAGCACAAACCAGTAAAAGTTGACAAAAATAAGTATAAACGAGTAAATTTTGAGTTTTTCATATTTTTCGAGCACAAACCAGCAAAAGTTGACAAAAATAAGTCAAACGGGAAATTATGAGTTTTTCATATTTTTCGAGCACAAACCAGCAAAAGTTGACAAAAATAAGTCAAACGGGAAATTTTGAGTTTTTCATATTTTTCGAGTACAAACCAGCAAAAGTTGATAAAAATCAGTCAAACGGGAAATTTTGAGTTTTTCATATTTTTCGAGCACAAACCAGTAAAAGTTGACAAAAATAAGTAAAATGCGTAAATTTTGAGTTTTTCATATTTTTCGAGCACAAAACCAGCAAAAGTTGATAAAAATAAGTCAAACGGGAAATTTTGAGTTTTTCATATTTTTCGAGCACAAACCAGCAAAAGTTGACAAAAATCAGTAAAAAGGGAAATTTTGGTTTTTTCATATTTTTCGAGCACAAAACAGTAAAAGTTGACAAAAATAAGTCAAACGGGAAATTTTGAGTTTTTCATATTTTTCGAGCACAAACCAGCAAAAGTTGACAAAAATAAGTATAAACGAGGAAATTTTGAGTTTTTCATATTTTTCGAGCACAAACCAGCAAAAGTTGATAAAAATAAGTCAAACGGGAAATTTTGATTTTTTCATATTTTTCGAGCACAAACCAGCAAAAGTTGACAAAAATAAGTATAAACGCGTAAATTTTGAGTTTTTATATTTTTCGAGCACAAACCAGCAAAAGTTGATAAAAATAAGTCAAACGGGAAATTTTGATTTTTTCATATTTTTCGAGCACAAACCAGTAAAAGTTGACAAAAATAAGTATAAACGAGTAAATTTTGAGTTTATCATATTTTTCCAGCACAAACTAGCAAAAGTTGATAAAAATAAGTCAAACGTGAAATTTTTAGTTTTTCATATTTTTCGAGCACAAACCAACAAAAGTTGACAAAAATAAGTATAAACGCGTAAATTTTGAGTTTTTTATATTTTTCGAGCATAAACCAGCAAAAGTTAATATAAATAAGTCAAACGGGAAATTTTGATTTTTTCATATTTTTCGAGCACAAAACAGTAAAAGTTGATAAAAATAAGTAAAATGCGTAAATTTTGAGTTTTTCATATTTTTCGAGCACAAAACAGTAAAAGTTGACAAAAATAAGTATAAACGAGTAAATTTTGAGTTTTTCATATTTTTGGAGCACAAACCAGCAAAAGTTGATAAAAATAAGTCAAACGGGAAATTTTGAGTTTTTCATATTTTTCGAGCACAAAACAGTAAAAGTTGACAAAAATAAGTAAAAAGGGAAATTTTGAGTTTTTCATATTTTTCGAGCACAAACCAGCAAAAGTTGACAAACGGGAAATTTTGATTTTTTCATATTTTTCGAGCACAAACCAGCAAAAGTTGACAAAAATAAGTATAAACGAGTAAATTTTGAGTTTTTCATATTTTTCGAGCACAAACCAGCAAAAGTTGATAAAAATAAGTCAAACGGGAAATTTTGATTTTTTCATATTTTTCGAGCACAAACCAGTAAAAGTTGACAAAAATAAGTATAAACGAGTAAATTTTGAGTTTTTCATATTTTTCGAGCACAAACCAGCAAAAGTTGATAAAAATAAGTCAGACGGGAAATTTTGAGTTTTTCATATTTTTCGAGCACAAACCAACAAAAGTTGACAAAAATAAGTATAAACGGGAAATTTTGAGTTTTTTATATTTTTCGAGCACAAACCAGCAAAAGTTGATATAAATAAGTCAAACGGGAAATTTTGATTTTTTCATATTTTTCGAGCACAAACCAGCAAAAGTTGATAAAAATAAGTCAAACGGGAAATTTTGAGTTTTTCATATTTTTCGAGCACAAACCAGAAAAAGTTGATAAAAATAAGTCAAACGGGAAATTTTGATTTTTTCATATTTTTCGAGCACAAACCAGTAAAAGTTGACAAAAATAAGTCAAACGGGAAATTATGAGTTTTTCATATTTTTCGAGCACAAACCAGCAAAAGTTGACAAAAATAAGTCAAACGGGAAATTTTGAGTTTTTCATATTTTTCGAGTACAAACCAGCAAAAGTTGATAAAAATCAGTCAAACGGGAAATTTTGAGTTTTTCATATTTTTTGAGCACAAACCAGCAAAAGTTGACAAAAATAAGTCAAACGGGAAATTTTCAGTTTTTCATATTTTTCGAGCACAAAACAGCAAAAGTTGATAAAAATAAGTCAAACGGGAAATTTTGAGTTTTTCATATTTTTCGAGCACAAACCAGCAAAAGTTGACAAAAATAAGTAAAAAAGGAAATTTTGAGTTTTTCATATTTTTCGAGTACAAACCAGCAAAAGTGGATAAAAATAAGTCAAACGGGAAATTTTGAGTTTTTCATATTTTTCGAGCACAAACCAGTAAAAGTTGACAAAAATAAGTAAAATGCGTAAATTTTGAGTTTTTCATATTTTTCGAGCACAAAACAGTAAAAGTTGACAAAAATAAGTCAAACGGGAAATTTTGAGTTTTTCATATTTTTCGAGCACAAACCAGCAAAAGTTGACAAAAATCAGTAAAAAGGGAAATTTTGATTTTTTCATATTTTTCGAGCACAAAACAGTAAAAGTTGACAAAAATAAGTAAAATGCGTAAATTTTGAGTTTTTCATATTTTTCGAGCACAAAACAGTAAAAGTTGACAAAAATAAGTAAAAAGGGAAATTTTGAGTTTTTCATATTTTTCGAGCAAAAACCAGCAAAAGTTGACAAACGGGAAATTTTGATTTTTTCATATTTTTCGAGCACAAACCAGCAAAAGTTGACAAAAATAAGTATAAACGAGTAAATTTTGAGTTTTTCATATTTTTCGAGCACAAACCAGCAAAAGTTGATAAAAATAAGTCAAACGGGAAATTTTGATTTTTTCATATTTTTCGAGCACAAACCAGCAAAAGTTGACAAAAATAAGTATAAACGAGTAAATTTTGAGGTTTTCATATTTTTCGAGCACAAACCAGCAAAAGTTGATAAAAATAAGTCCAACGTGAAATTTTGAGTTTTTCATATTTTTCGAGCACAAACCAACAAAAGTTGACAAAAATAAGTATAAACGCGTAAATTTTGAGTTTTTTATACTTCGAGCACAAACCAGCAAAAGTTGATAAAAATAAGTCAAACGGGAAATTTTGATTTTTTCATATTTTTCGAGCACAAACCAGCAAAAGTTGATAAAAATAAGTCAAACGGGAAATTTTGAGTTTTTCATATTTTTCGAGCACAAACCAGAAAAAGTTGATAAAAATAAGTCAAACGGGAAATTTTGATTTTTTCATATTTTTCGAGCACAAACCAGTAAAAGTTGACAAAAATAAGTATAAACGAGTAAATTTTGAGTTTTTCATATTTTTCGAGCACAAACCAGCAAAAGTTGATAAAAATAAGTCAAACGGGAAATTTTGAGTTTTTCATATTTTTCGAGCACAAACCAGCAAAAGTTGACAAAAATAAGTAAAAAGGGAAATTTTGAGTTTTTCATATTTTTCGAGTACAAACCAGCAAAAGTTGATAAAAATAAGTCAAACGGGAAATTTTGAGTTTTTCATATTTTTCGAGCACAAACCAGCAAAAGTTGACAAAAATAAGTCAAACGGGAAATTTTCAGTTTTTCATATTTTTCGAGCACAAAACAGCAAAAGTTGATAAAAATAAGTCAAACGGGAAATTTTGAGTTTTTCATATTTTTCGAGCACAAACCAGCAAAAGTTGACAAAAATAAGTAAAAAGGGAAATTTTCAGCTTTTCATATTTTTCGAGCACAAAACAGTAAAAGTTGACAAAAATAAGTCAAACGTGAAATTTTGAGTTTTTCATATTATTGGAGCACAAACCAACAAAAGTTTATAAAAATCAGTAAAAAGGGAAATTTTGATTTTTTCATATTTTTCGAGCACAAAACAGTAAAAGTTGACAATAATAAGTAAAAAGGGAAATTTTGAGTTTTTCATATTTTTCGAGCACAAACCAGCAAAAGTTGACAAACGGGAAATTTTGATTTTTTCATATTTTTCGAGCACAAACCAGTAAAAGTTGACAAAAATAAGTATAAACGAGTAAATTTTGAGTTTTTCATATTTTTCGAGCACAAACCAGCAAAAGTTGATAAAAATAAGTCAAACGGGAAATTTTGAGTTTTTCATATTTTTCGAGCACAAACCAGTAAAAGTTGACAAAAATAAGTATAAACGAGTAAATTTTGAGTTTTTCATATTTTTCGAGAACAAACCAGCAAAAGTTGATAAAAATAAGTCAAACGGGAAATTTTGAGTTTTTCATATTTTTCGAGCACAAACCAGCAAAAGTTGACAAAAATAAGTATAAACGCGTAAATTTTGAGTTTTTCATATTTTTCGAGCACAAACCAGCAAAAGTTGATAAAAATAAGTCAAACGGGAAATTTTGATTTTTTCATATTTTTCGAGCACAAACCAGCAAAAGTTGACAAAAATAAGTATAAACGAGTAAATTTTGAGTTTTTCATATTTTTCGAGAACAAACCAGCAAAAGTTGATAAAAATAAGTCAAACGAGTAAATTTTGATTTTTTCATATTTTTCGAGCACAAACCAGCAAAAGTTGACAAAAATAAGTAAAAAGAGAAATTTTGAGTTTTTTATATTTTTCGAGCACAAACCAGCAAAAGTTGATAAAAATAAGTCAAACGGGAAATTTTGATTTTTTCATATTTTTCAAGCACAAACAAGCAAAAGTTGATAAAAATAAGTCAAACGGGAAATTTTGAGTTTTTCATATTTTTCGAGCACAAACCAGCAAAAGTTGATAAAAATAAGTCAAACGGGAAATTTTGATTTTTTCATATTTTTCGAGCACAAACCAGTAAAAGTTGACAAAAATAAGTATAAACGAGTAAATTTTGAGTTTTTCATATTTTTGGAGCACAAACCAGCAAAAGTTGATAAAAATAAGTCAAACGGGAAATTTTGAGTTTTTCATATTTTTCGAGCACAAACCAGCAAAAGTTGACAAAAATAAGTATAAACGCGTAAATTTTGAGTTTTTCATATTTTTCGAGCACAAACCAGCAAAAGTTGATAAAAATAAGTCAAACGGGAAATTTTGATTTTTTCATATTTTTCGAGCACAAACCAGTAAAAGTTGACAAAAATAAGTATAAACGAGTAAATTTTGAGTTTTTCATATTTTTCGAGCACAAACCAGCAAAAGTTGACAAAAATAAGTCAAACGGGAAATTTTGAGTTTTTCATATTTTTCGAGCACAAACCAGCAAAAGTTGACAAAAATAAGTAAAAAGGGAAATTTTGAGTTTTTCATATTTTTCGAGCACAAACCAGCAAAAGTTGACAAACGGGAAATTTTGATTTTTTCATATTTTTCGAGCACAAACCAGTAAAAGTTGACAAAAATAAGTAAAATGCGTAAATTTTAAGTTTTTCATATTTTTCGAGCACAAAACAGTAAAAGTTTACAAAAATAAGTCAAACGGGAAATTTTGAGTTTTTCATATTTTTCGAGCACAAACCAGCAAAAGTTGACAAAAATCAGTAAAAAGGGAAATTTTGATTTTTTCCTATTTTTCGAGCACAAACCAGTAAAAGTTGACAAAAATAAGTATAAACGAGTAAATTTTGAGTTTTTCATATTTTTCGAGCACAAACCAGCAAAAGTTGATAAAAATAAGTCAAACGGGAAATTTTGATTTTTTCATATTTTTCGAGCACAAACCAGCAAAAGTTGATAAAAATAAGTATAAACGAGTAAATTTTGAGTTTTTCATATTTTTCGAGCACAAACCAGTAAAAGTTGACAAAAATCAGTAAAAAGGGAAATTTTGATTTTTTCATACTTTTCGAGCACAAAACAGTAAAAGTGGATAAAAATAAGTAAAAAGGGAAATTTTGAGTTTTTCATATTTTTCGAGCACAAACCAGCAAAAAATGACAAAAATCAGTAAAAAGGGAAATTTTGATTTTTTCCTATTTTTCGAGCACAAACCAGTAAAAGTTGACAAAAATAAGTATAAACGAGTAAATTTTGAGTTTTTCATATTTTTCGAGCACAAACCAGCAAAAGTTGATAAAAATAAGTAAAAAGGGAAATTTTGAGATTTTCATATTTTTCGAGCACAAACCAGCAAAAGTTGACAAAAATAAGTCAAACGGGAAATTTTGAGTTTTTCATATTTTTCGAGCACAAACCAGCAAAAGTTGATAAAAATAAGTATAAACGAGTAAATTTTGAGTTTTTCATATTTTTCGAGCACAAACCAGTAAAAGGTGACAAAAATCAGTAAAAAGGGAAATTTTGATTTTTTCATATTTTTCGAGCACAAAACAGTAAAAGTTGACAAACATAAGTAAAAAGGGAAATTTTGAGTTTTTCATATTTTTCGAGCACAAACCAGCAAAAGTTGACAAAAATCAGTAAAAAGGGAAATTTTGATTTTTTCATATTTTTCGAGCACAAACCAGCAAAAGTTGACAAAAATATTCAAACGGGAAATTTTCAGTTTTTCATATTTTTCGAGTACAAACCAGCAAAAGTTGATAAAAATAAGTCAAACGGGAAATTTTGATTTTTTCATATTTTTCGAGCACAAACCAGTAAAAGTTGACAAAAATAAGTATAAACGAGTACATTTTGATTTTTTCATATTTTTCGAGCACAAACCAGCAAAAGTTGACAAAAAATAAGTATAAACGAGTAAATTTTGAGTTTTTCATATTTTTCGAGCACAAACCAGCAAAAGTTGATAAAAATAAGTCAAACGGGAAATTTTGAGTTTTTCATATTTTTCGAGCACAAACCAGCAAAAGTTGACAAAAATAAGTATAAACGAGTAAATTTTGAGTTTTTCATATTTTTCGAGCACAAACCAGCAAAAGTTGACAAAAATCAGTAAAAAGGGAAATTTTGATTTTTTCATATTTTTCGAGCACAAACCAGCAGAAGTTGACAAAAATAAGTCAAACGGGAAATTTTGAGTTTTTCATATTTTTCGAGTACAAACCAGCAAAAGTTGACAAAAATCAGTAAAAAGGGAAATTTTGATTTTTTCATATTTTTCGAGCACAAACCAGCAGAAGTTGACAAAAATAAGTCAAACGGGAAATTTTGAGTTTTTCATATTTTTCGAGCACAAACCAGCAAAAGTTGATAAAAATAAGTCAAACGGGAAATTTTGATTTTTTCATATTTTTCGAGCACAAACCAGTAAAAGTTGACAAAAATAAGTATAAACGAGTACATTTTGATTTTTTCATATTTTTCGAGCACAAACCAGCAAAAGTTGATAAAAATAAGTATAAACGAGTAAATTTTGAGTTTTTTATATTTTTCGAGCACAAACCAGCAAAAGTTGATAAAAATAAGTCAAGCAGGAAATTTTGATTTTTTCATATTTTTCGAGCACAAACCAGCAAAAGTTGACAAAAATAAGTATAAACGAGTAAATTTTGAGTTTTTCATATTTTTCGAGCACAAACCAGCAAAAGTTGATAAAAATAAGTCAAACGGGAAATTTTGAGTTTTTCATATTTTTCGAGCACAAACCAGCAAAAGTTGACAAAAATAAGTATAAACGAGTAAATTTTGAGTGTTTTATATTTTTCGAGCACAAACCAGTAAAAGTTGACAAAAATAAGTATAAACGCGGAAATTTTGAGTTTTTCATATTTTTCGAGCACAAACCAGCAAAAGTTGACAAAAAATAAGTATAAACGAGTAAATTTTGAGTTTTTCATATTTTTCGAGCACAAACCAGCAAAAGTTGACAAAAATAAGTATAAACGAGTAAATTTTGAGTGTTTTATATTTTTCGAGCACAAACCAGTAAAAGTTGACAAAAATAAGTATAAACGAGTAAATTTTGAGTTTTTTATATTTTTCGAGCACAAACCAGCAAAAGTTGATAAAAATAAGTCAAACAGGAAATTTTGAGTGTTTTATATTTTTCGAGCACAAACCAGCAAAAGTTGACAAAAATAAGTAAAAAGGGAAATTTTCAAATTTTCATATTTTTCGAGCACAAACCAGCAAAAGTTGACAAAAATATTCAAACGGGAAATTTTCAGTTTTTCATATTTTTCGAGTACAAACCAGCAAAAGTGGATAAAAATAAGTTAAACGGGAAATTTTGAGTTTTTCATATTTTTCGCGCACAAACCAGTAAAAGTTGACAAAAATAAGTATAAACGCGGAAATTTTGAGTTTTTCATATTTTTCGAGCACAAACCAGCAAAAGTTGACAAAAAATAAGTATAAACGAGTAAATTTTGAGTTTTTCATATTTTTCGAGCACAAACCAGCAAAAGTTGATAAAAATAAGTCAAACGGGAAATTTTGAGTTTTTCATATTTTTCGAGCACAAACCAGCAAAAGTTGACAAAAATAAGTATAAACGAGTAAATTTTGAGTTTTTCATATTTTTCGAGCACAAACCAGCAAAAGTTGATAAAAATAAGTCAAACGGGAAATTTTGAGTTTTTCATATTTTTCGAGCACAAACCAGCAAAAGTTGACAAAAATCAGTAAAAAGGGAAATTTTGATTTTTTCATATTTTTCGAGCACAAACCAGCAGAAGTTGACAAAAATAAGTCAAACGGGAAATTTTGAGTTTTTCATATTTTTCGAGTACAAACCAGCAAAAGTTGACAAAAATCAGTAAAAAGGGAAATTTTGATTTTTTCATATTTTTCGAGCACAAACCAGCAGAAGTTGACAAAAATAAGTCAAACGGGAAATTTTGAGTTTTTCATATTTTTCGAGCACAAACCAGCAAAAGTTGATAAAAATAAGTCAAACGGGAAATTTTGATTTTTTCATATTTTTCGAGCACAAACCAGTAAAAGTTGACAAAAATAAGTATAAACGAGTACATTTTGATTTTTTCATATTTTTCGAGCACAAACCAGCAAAAGTTGATAAAAATAAGTATAAACGAGTAAATTTTGAGTTTTTTATATTTTTCGAGCACAAACCAGCAAAAGTTGATAAAAATAAATAAAAAGGGAAATTTTGAGTTTTTCATATTTTTCGAGCACAAACCAGCAAAAGTTGACAAAAATCAGTAAAAAGGGAAATTTTGATTTTTTCATATTTTTCGAGCACAAACCAGCAGAAGTTGACAAAAATAAGTCAAACGGGAAATTTTGAGTTTTTCATATTTTTCGAGCACAAACCAGCAAAAGTTGATAAAAATAAGTCAAACGGGAAATTTTGATTTTTTCATATTTTTCGAGCACAAACCAGCAAAAGTTGATAAAAATAAGTATAAACGAGTAAATTTTGAGTTTTTCATATTTTTCGAGCACAAACCAGTAAAAGTTGACAAAAATCAGTAAAAAGGGAAATTTTGATTTTTTCATATTTTTCGAGCACAAAACAGTAAAAGTTGACAAAAATAAGTAAAAAGGGAAATTTTGAGTTTTTCATATTTTTCGAGCACAAACCAGCAAAAGTTGACAAAAATCAGTAAAAAGGGAAATTTTGATTTTTTCCTATTTTTCGAGCACAAACCAGTAAAAGTTGACAAAAATAAGTATAAACGAGTAAATTTTGAGTTTTTCATATTTTTCGAGCACAAACCAGCAAAAGTTGACAAAAATAAGTCAAACGGGAAATTTTGAGTTTTTCATATTTTTCGAGCACAAACCAGCAAAAGTTGATAAAAATAAGTATAAACGAGTAAATTTTGAGTTTTTCATATTTTTCGAGCACAAACCAGTAAAAGTTGACAAAAATCAGTAAAAAGGGAAATTTTGATTTTTTCATATTTTTCGAGCACAAAACAGTAAAAGTTGACAAAAATAAGTAAAAAGGGAAATTTTGAGTTTTTCATATTTTTCGAGCACAAACCAGCAAAAGTTTGACAAAAATAAGTAAAAAGGGAAATTTTGATTTTTTCATATTTTTCGAGCACAAACCAGCAAAAGTTGACAAAAATAAGTCAAACGGGAAATTTTCAGTTTTTCATATTTTTCGAGTACAAACCAGCAAAAGTGGATAAAAATAAGTTAAACGGGAAATTTTGAGTTTTTCATATTTTTCGCGCACAAACCAGTAAAAGTTGACAAAAATAAGTATAAACGCGGAAATTTTGAGTTTTTCATATTTTTCGAGCACAAACCAGCAAAAGTTGACAAAAAATAAGTATAAACGAGTAAATTTTGAGTTTTTCATATTTTTCGAGCACAAACCAGCAAAAGTTGATAAAAATAAGTCAAACGGGAAATTTTGAGTTTTTCATATTTTTCGAGCACAAACCAGCAAAAGTTGACAAAAATAAGTATAAACGCGTAAATTTTGAGTGTTTTATATTTTTCGAGCACAAACCAGCAAAAGTTGACAAAAATAAGTATAAACGAGTAAATTTTGAGTTTTTCATATTTTTCGAGCACAAACCAGCAAAAGTTGACAAAAATAAGTAAAAAGGGAAATTTTGAGTTTTTTATATTTTTCGAGCACAAACCAGCAAAAGTTGATAAAAATAAGTCAAACGGGAAATTTTGATTTTTTCATATTTTTCAAGCACAAACCAGCAAAAGTTGATAAAAATAAGTCAAACGGGAAATTTTGATTTTTTCATATTTTTCGAGCACAAACCAGTAAAAGTTGACAAAAATAAGTATAAACGAGTAAATTTTGAGTTTTTCATATTTTTCGAGCACAAACCAGCAAAAGTTGATAAAAATAAGTCAAACGGGAAATTTTGATTTTTTCATATTTTTCGAGCACAAACCAGTAAAAGTTGACAAAAATAAGTATAAACGAGTACATTTTGATTTTTTCATATTTTTCGAGCACAAACCAGCAAAAGTTGATAAAAATAAGTATAAACGAGTAAATTTTGAGTTTTTTATATTTTTCGAGCACAAACCAGCAAAAGTTGATAAAAATAAGTCAAACAGGAAATTTTGATTTTTTCATATTTTTCGAGCACAAACCAGCAAAAGTTGACAAAAATAAGTATAAACGAGTAAATTTTGAGTTTTTCATATTTTTCGAGCACAAACCAGCAAAAGTTGATAAAAATAAGTCAAACGGGAAATTTTGAGTTTTTCATATTTTTCGAGCACAAACCAGCAAAAGTTGACAAAAATAAGTATAAACGAGTAAATTTTGAGTGTTTTATATTTTTCGAGCACAAACCAGCAAAAGTTGACAAAAATAAATAAAAAGGGAAATTTTGAGTTTTTCATATTTTTCGAGCACAAACCAGCAAAAGTTGACAAAAATCAGTAAAAAGGGAAATTTTGATTTTTTCATATTTTTCGAGCACAAACCAGCAGAAGTTGACAAAAATAAGTCAAACGGGAAATTTTGAGTTTTTCATATTTTTCGCGCACAAACCAGTAAAAGTTGACAAAAATAAGTAAAATGCGTAAATTTTGAGTTTTTCATATTTTTCGAGCACAAAACAGCAAAAGTTGACAAAAATAAGTCAAACGGGAAATTTTGAGTTTTTCATATTTTTCGAGCACAAACCAGCAAAAGTTGACAAAAATCAGTAAAAAGGGAAATTTTGATTTTTTCATATTTTTCGAGCACAAAACAGTAAAAGTTGACAAAAATAAGTATAAACGCGGAAATTTTGAGTTTTTCATATTTTTCGAGCACAAACCAGCAAAAGTTGACAAAAATAAGTATAAACGAGTAAATTTTGAGTTTTTCATATTTTTCGAGCACAAACCAGCAAAAGTTGATAAAAATAAGTCAAACGGGAAATTTTGATTTTTTCATATTTTTCGAGCACAAACCAGTAAAAGTTGACAAAAATAAGTATAAACGAGTAAATTTTGAGTTTTTCATATTTTTCGAGCACAAACCAGCAAAAGTTGATAAAAATAAGTCAAACGGGAAATTTTGATTTTTTCATATTTTTCAAGCACAAACCAGCAAAAGTTGATAAAAATAAGTCAAACGGGAAATTTTGATTTTTTCATATTTTTCGAGCACAAACCAGTAAAAGTTGACAAAAATAAGTATAAACGAGTAAATTTTGAGTTTTTCATATTTTTCGAGCACAAACCAGCAAAAGTTGATAAAAATAAGTCAAACGGGAATTTTGATTTTTTCATATTTTTCGAGCACAAACCAGTAAAAGTTGACAAAAATAAGTATAAACGAGGACATTTTGATTTTTTCATATTTTTCGAGCACAAACCAGCAAAAGTTGATAAAAATAAGTATAAACGAGTAAATTTTGAGTTTTTTATATTTTTCGAGCACAAACCAGCAAAAGTTGATAAAAATAAGTCAAACAGGAAATTTTGATTTTTTCATATTTTTCGAGCACAAACCAGCAAAAGTTGACAAAAATAAGTATAAACGAGTAAATTTTGAGTTTTTCATATTTTTCGAGCACAAACCAGCAAAAGTTGATAAAAATAAGTCAAACGGGAAATTTTGAGTTTTTCATATTTTTCGAGCACAAACCAGCAAAATTTACAAAAATCAGTAAAAAGGGAAATTTTGATTTTTTCATATTTTTCGAGCACAAACCAGCAGAAGTTGACAAAAATAAGTCAAACGGGAAATTTTGAGTTTTTCATATTTTTCGAGTACAAACCAGCAAAAGTGGATAAAAATAAGTCAAACGGGAAATTTTGATTTTTTCATATTTTTCGAGCACAAACAAGCAAAAGTTGACAAAAATAAGTATAAACGCGTAAATTTTGAGTGTTTTATATTTTTCGAGCACAAACCAGCAAAAGTTGACAAAAATAAATAAAAAGGGAAATTTTGAGTTTTTCATAGTTTTCGAGCACAAACCAGCAAAAGTTGACAAAAATCAGTAAAAAGGGAAATTTTGATTTTTTCATATTTTTCGAGCACAAACCAGCAGAAGTTGACAAAAATAAGTCAAACGGGAAATTTTGAGTTTTTCATATTTTTCGAGTACAAACCAGCAAAAGTGGATAAAAATAAGTTAAACGGGAAATTTTGAGTTTTTCATATTTTTCGCGCACAAACCAGTAAAAGTTGACAAAAATAAGTAAAATGCGTAAATTTTGAGTTTTTCATATTTTTCGAGCACAAAACAGCAAAAGTTGACAAAAATAAGTCAAACGGGAAATTTTGAGTTTTTCATATTTTTCGAGCACAAACCAGCAAAAGTTGACAAAAATCAGTAAAAAGGGAAATTTTGATTTTTTCATATTTTTCGAGCACAAAACAGTAAAAGTTGACAAAAATAAGTATAAACGCGGAAATTTTGAGTTTTTCATATTTTTCGAGCACAAACCAGCAAAAGTTTAAAAAAATAAGTATAAACGAGTAAATTTTGAGTTTTTCATATTTTTCGAGCACAAACCAGCAAAAGTTGACAAAAATAAGTAAAAAGGGAAATTTTGAGTTTTTTATATTTTTCGAGCACAAACCAGCAAAAGTTGATAAAAATAAGTCAAACGGGAAATTTTGATTTTTTCATATTTTTCAAGCACAAACCAGCAAAAGTTGATAAAAATAAGTCAAACGGGAAATTTTGATTTTTTCATATTTTTCGAGCACAAACCAGTCATACCAGTTGACAAAAATAAGTATAAACGAGTAAATTTTGAGTTTTTCATATTTTTCGAGCACAAACCAGCAAAAGTTGATAAAAATAAGTCAAACGGGAAATTTTGATTTTTTCATATTTTTCGAGCACAAACCAGTAAAAGTTGACAAAAATAAGTATAAACGAGTACATTTTGATTTTTTCATATTTTTCGAGCACAAACCAGCAAAAGTTGATAAAAATAAGTATTAACGCGTAAATTTTGAGTTTTTTATATTTTTCGAGCACAAACAAGCAAAAGTTGATAAAAATAAGTCAAACGGGAAATTTTGAGTTTTTCATATTTTTCGAGCACAAACCAGCAAAAGTTGATAAAAATAAGTCAAACGGGAAATTTTCAGTTTTTCATATTTTTCGAGCACAAACCAGAAAAATTTGACAAAAATAAGTATAAACGCGTAAATTTTGAGTTTTTTATATTTTTCGAGCACAAACCAGCAAAAGTTGACAAAAATAAGTCAAACGGGAAATTTTGATTTTTTCATATTTTTCGAGCACAAACCAGTAAAAGTTGACAAAAATAAGTATAAACGAGTAAATTTTGAGTTTTTCATATTTTTCGAGCACAAACCAGCAAAAGTTGATAAAAATAAGTCAAACGGGAAATTTTGAGTTTTTCATATTTTTCGAGCACAAACCAGCAAAAGTTGACAAAAATAAGTATAAACGCGTAAATTTTGAGTTTTTTATATTTTTCGAGCACAAACCAGCAAAAGTTGATAAAAACAAGTCAAACAGGAAATTTTGATTTTTTCATATTTTTCGAGCACAAACCAGCAAAAGTTGACAAAAATAAGTATAAACGAGTAAATTTTGAGTGTTTCATATTTTTCGAGCAGAAACGAGCAAAAGTTGATAAAAATAAGTCAGACGGGAAATTTTGAGTTTTTTATATTTTTCGAGCACAAACCAGCAAAAGTTGACAAAAATAAGTATAAACGCGTAAATTTTGAGTGTTTTATATTTTTCGAGCACAAACCAGCAAAAGTTGACAAAAATAAGTATAAACGAGTAAATTTTGAGTTTTTCATATTTTTCGAGCACAAACCAGCAAAAGTTGACAAAAATAAGTAAAAAGGGAAATTTTGAGTTTTTTATATTTTTCGAGCACAAACCATCAAAAGTTGATAAAAATAAGTCAAACGGGAAATTTTGATTTTTTCATATTTTTCAAGCACAAACCAGCAAAAGTTGATAAAAATAAGTCAAACGGGAAATTTTGATTTTTTCATATTTTTCGAGCACAAACCAGTAAAAGTTGACAAAAATAAGTATAAACGAGTACATTTTGATTTTTTCATATTTTTCGAGCACAAACCAGCAAAAGTTGATAAAAATAAGTATAAACGCGTAAATTTGAGTTTTTTATATTTTTCGAGCACAAACCAGCAAAAGTTGATAAAAATAAGTCAAACAGGAAATTTTGATTTTTTCATATTTTTCGAGCACAAACCAGCAAAAGTTGACAAAAATAAGTATAAACGCGTAAATTTTGAGTTTTTCATATTTTTCGAGCACAAACCAGCAAAAGTTGATAAAAATAAGTCAAACGGGAAATTTTGAGTTTTTCATATTTTTCGAGCACAAACCAGCAAAAGTTGACAAAAATAAGTATAAACGCGTAAATTTTGAGTGTTTTATATTTTTCGAGCACAAACCAGCAAAAGTTGACAAAAATAAATAAAAAGGGAAATTTTGAGTTTTTCATATTTTTCGAGCACAAACCAGCAAAAGTTGACAAAAATCAGTAAAAAGGGAAATTTTGATTTTTTCATATTTTTCGAGCACAAACCAGCAGAAGTTGACAAAAATAAGTCAAACGGGAAATTT
The DNA here is from genome assembly GCA_963942525.1 of Ptychoptera contaminata. Lineage (NCBI taxonomy): Eukaryota > Metazoa > Arthropoda > Insecta > Diptera > Ptychopteridae > Ptychoptera > Ptychoptera contaminata. The sequence goes on from OZ012638.1 coordinate 18,852,842, forward strand.
GAGTTTTCATAGTTTTTCTATTCGAGTACAAACCAGCAAAAGTGGATAAAAATAAGTCAAACGGGAAATTTTGATTTTTTCATATTTTTCGAGCACAAACCAGCAAAAGTTGACAAAAATAAGTATAAACGCGTAAATTTTGAGTGTTTTATATTTTTCGAGCACAAACCAGCAAAAGTTGACAAAAATAAATAAAAAGGGAAATTTTGAGTTTTTTATAGTTTTCGAGCACAAACCGGCAAAAGTTGACAAAAATCAGAAAAAAGGGAAATTTTGATTTTTTCATATTTTTCGAGCAGAAACGAGCAAAAGTTGATAAAAATAAGTCAGACGGGAAATTTTGAGTTTTTCATATTTTTCGAGCACAAACCATCAAAAGTTGATAAAAATAAGTCAAACGGGAAATTTTGATTTTTTCATATTTTTCAAGCACAAACCAGCAAAAGTTGATAAAAATAAGTCAAACGGGAAATTTTGATTTTTTCATATTTTTCGAGCACAAACCAGTAAAAGTTGACAAAAATAAGTATAAACGAGTACATTTTGATTTTTTCATATTTTTCGAGCACAAACCAGCAAAAGTTGATAAAAATAAGTATAAACGCGTAAATTTTGAGTTTTTTATATTTTTCGAGCACAAACCAGCAAAAGTTGATAAAAATAAGTCAAACAGGAAATTTTGATTTTTTCATATTTTTCGAGCACAAACCAGCAAAAGTTGACAAAAATAAGTATAAACGCGTAAATTTTGAGTTTTTCATATTTTTCGAGCACAAACCAGCAAAAGTTGATAAAAATAAGTCAAACGGGAAATTTTGAGTTTTTCATATTTTTCGAGCACAAACCAGCAAAAGTTGACAAAAATAAGTATAAACGCGTAAATTTTGAGTGTTTTATATTTTTCGAGCACAAACCAGCAAAAGTTGACAAAAATAAATAAAAAGGGAAATTTTGAGTTTTTCATATTTTTCGAGCACAAACCAGCAAAAGTTGATAAAAATAAGTCAAACAGGAAATTTTGATTTTTTCATATTTTTCGAGCACAAACCAGCAGAAGTTGACAAAAATAAGTCAAACGGGAAATTTTGAGTTTTTCATATTTTTCGAGTACAAACCAGCAAAAGTGGATAAAAATAAGTCAAACGGGAAATTTTGAGTGTTTTATATTTTTCGAGCACAAACCAGCAAAAGTTGACAAAAATAAATAAAAAGGGAAATTTTGAGTTTTTTATAGTTTTCGAGCACAAACCAGCAAAAGTTGACAAAAATCAGTAAAAAGGGAAATTTTGATTTTTTCATATTTTTCGAGCACAAACCAGTCATACCAGTTGACAAAAATAAGTATAAACGAGTAAATTTTGAGTTTTTCATATTTTTCGAGCACAAACCAGCAAAAGTTGATAAAAATAAGTCAAACGGGAAATTTTGATTTTTTCATATTTTTCGAGCACAAACCAGTAAAAGTTGACAAAAATAAGTATAAACGAGTACATTTTGATTTTTTCATATTTTTCGAGCACAAACCAGCAAAAGTTGATAAAAATAAGTATAAACGCGTAAATTTTGAGTTTTTTATATTTTTCGAGCACAAACCAGCAAAAGTTGATAAAAATAAGTCAAACAGGAAATTTTGATTTTTTCATATTTTTCGAGCACAAACCAGCAAAAGTTGACAAAAATAAGTATAAACGAGTAAATTTTGAGTTTTTCATATTTTTCGAGCACAAACCAGCAGAAGTTGACAAAAATAAGTCAAACGGGAAATTTTGAGTTTTTCATATTTTTCGAGTACAAACCAGCAAAAGTGGATAAAAATAAGTCAAACGGGAAATTTTGAGTGTTTTATATTTTTCGAGCACAAACCAGTAAAAGTTGACAAAAATAAATAAAAAGGGAAATTTTGAGTTTTTTATAGTTTTCGAGCACAAACCAGCAAAAGTTGACAAAAATCAGTAAAAAGAGAAATTTTGATTTTTTCATATTTTTCGAGCACAAACCAGTCATACCAGTTGACAAAAATAAGTATAAACGAGTAAATTTTGAGTTTTTCATATTTTTCGAGCACAAACCAGCAAAAGTTGATAAAAATAAGTCAAACGGGAAATTTTGAGTTTTTCATATTTTTCGAGCACAAACCAGCAAAAGTTGATAAAAATAAGTCAAACGGGAAATTTTCAGTTTTTCATATTTTTCGAGCACAAACCAGAAAAATTTGACAAAAACAAGTATAAACGCGTAAATTTTGAGTTTTTCATATTTTTCGAGCACAAACCAGCAAAAGTTGATAAAAATAAGTCAAACGGGAAATTTTGAGTTTTTCATATTTTTCGAGCACAAACCAGCAAAAGTTGACAAAAATAAGTATAAACGAGTAAATTTTGAGTTTTTTATATTTTTCGAGCACAAACCAGCAAAAGTTGATAAAAACAAGTCAAACAGGAAATTTTGATTTTTTCATATTTTTCGAGCACAAACCAGCAAAAGTTGACAAAAATAAGTATAAACGAGTAAATTTTGAGTTTTTCATATTTTTCGAGCACAAACGAGCAAAAGTTGATAAAAATAAGTCAAACGGGAAATTTTGAGTTTTTCATATTTTTCGAGCACAAACCAGCAAAAGTTGACAAAAATAAGTATAAACGCGTAAATTTTGAGTGTTTTATATTTTTCGAGCACAAACCAGCAAAAGTTGATAAAAACAAATCAAACAGGAAATTTTGATTTTTTCATATTTTTCGAGCACAAACCAGCAAAAGTTGACAAAAATAAGTATAAACGAGTAAATTTTGAGTTTTTCATATTTTTCGAGCACAAACCAGCAAAAGTTGATAAAAATAAGTCAAACGGGAAATTTTGAGTTTTTCATATTTTTCGAGCACAAACCAGCAAAAGTTGACAAAAATAAGTATAAACGCGTAAATTTTGAGTGTTTTATATTTTTCGAGCACAAACCAGCAAAAGTTGACAAAAATAAGTAAAAAGGGAAATTTTGAGTTTTTTATATTTTTCGAGCACAAACCAGCAAAAGTTAATAAAAATAAGTCAAACGGGAAATTTTGATTTTTTCATATTTTTCAAGCACAAACCAGCAAAAGTTGATAAAAATAAGTCAAACGGGAAATTTTGATTTTTTCATATTTTTCGAGCACAAACCAGTAAAAGTTGACAAAAATAAGTATAAACGAGTACATTTTGATTTTTTCATATTTTTCGAGCACAAACCAGCAAAAGTTGATAAAAATAAGTATAAACGAGAAATTTTGAGTTTTTTATATTTTTCGAGCACAAACCAGCAAAAGTTGATAAAAATAAGTCAAACAGGAAATTTTGATTTTTTCATATTTTTCGAGCACAAACCAGCAAAAGTTGACAAAAATAAGTATAAACGAGTAAATTTTGAGTTTTTCATATTTTTCGAGCACAAACCAGCAAAAGTTGATAAAAATAAGTCAAACGGGAAATTTTGAGTTTTTCATATTTTTCGAGCACAAACAAGCAAAAATTGACAAAAATAAGTATAAACGCGTAAATTTTAAGTGTTTTATATTTTTCGAGCACAAACCAGCAAAAGTTGACAAAAATAAGTAAAAAGGGAAATTTTGAGTTTTTCATATTTTTCGAGCACAAACCAGCAAAAGTTGACAAACGGGAAATATTGATTTTTTCATATTTTTCGAGCACAAAGCAGCAAAAGTTGACACAAATAAGTATAAACGAGTAAATTTTGAGTTTTTCATATTTTTCGAGCACAAACCAGCAAAAGTTGATAAAAATAAGACAAACGGGAAATTTTGAGTTTTTCATATTTTTCGAGCACAAACCAGCAAAAGTTGACAAAAATAAGTATAAACGCGTAAATTTTGAGTTTTTCATATTTTTCGAGCACAAACCAGCAAAAGTTGATAAAAATAAGTCAAACGGGAAATTTTGATTTTTTCATATTTTTCGAGCACAAACCAGCAAAAATTGATAAAAATAAGTCAAACGGGAAATTTTGATTTTTTCATATTTTTCGAGCACAAACCAGTAAAAGTTGACAAAAATAAGTATAAACGAGTACATTTTGAGTTTTTCATATTTTTCGAGCACAAACCAGCAAAAGTTGATAAAAATAAGTATAAACGCGTAAATTTTGCGTTTTTTATATTTTTCGCGCACAAACCAGCAAAAGTTGATAAAAATAAGTCAAACAGGAAATTTTGATTTTTTCATATTTTTCGAGCACAAACCAGCAAAAGTTGACAAAAATAAGTATAAACGAGTAAATTTTGAGTTTTTCATATTTTTCGAGCACAAACCAGCAAAAGTTGATAAAAATAAGTCAAACGGGAAATTTTGAGTTTTTCATATTTTTCGAGCACAAACCAGCAAAAGTTGACAAAAATAAGTATAAACGCGTAAATTTTGAGTGTTTTATATTTTTCGAGCACAAACCAGCAAAAGTTGACAAAAATAAGTAAAAAGGGAAATTTTCAAATTTTCATATTTTTCGAGCACAAACCAGCAAAAGTTGATAAAAATAAGTCAAACGGAAAATTTTGAGTTTTTCATATTTTTCGAGCACAAACCAGCAAAAGTTGACAAACGGGAAATTTGATTTTTTCATATTTTTCGAGTACAAACCAGCAAAAGTTGACAAAAATAAGTATAAACGCGTAAATTTTGAGTTTTTCATATTTTTCGAGCACAAACCAGCAAAAGTTGATAAAAATAATTAAAAAGGTAAATTTTGAGTTTTTCATATTTTTCGAGCACAAACCAGCAAAAGTTGATAAAAATAAGTCAAACAGGAAATTTTGATTTTTTCATATTTTTCGAGTACAAACCAGCAAAAGTTGACAAAAATAAGTATAAACGAGTAAATTTTAAGTTTTTCATATTTTTCGAGCACAAACCAGCAAAAGTTGATAAAAATAAGTCAAACGGGAAATTTTGAGTTTTTCATATTTTTCGAGCACAAACCAGCAAAAGTTGACAAAAATAAGTATAAACGCGTAAATTTTGAGTGTTTTATATTTTTCGAGCACAAACCAACAAAAGTTGACAAAAATAAGTAAAAAGGGAAATTTTGAGTTTTTCATATTTTTCGAGCACAAACCAGCAAAAGTTGATAAAAATAATTAAAAAGGTAAATTTTGAGTTTTTCATATTTTTCGAGCACAAACCAGCAAAAGTTGATAAAAATAAGTCAAACAGGAAATTTTGATTTTTTCATATTTTTCGAGTACAAACCAGCAAAAGTTGACAAAAATAAGTATAAACGAGTAAATTTTGAGTTTTTCATATTTTTCGAGCACAAACCAGCAAAAGTTGATAAAAATAAGTCAAACGGGAAATTTTGAGTTTTTCATATTTTTCGAGCACAAACCAGCAAAAGTTGACAAAAATAAGTATAAACGCGTAAATTTTGAGTGTTTTATATTTTTCGAGCACAAACCAGCAAAAGTTGACAAAAATAAGTAAAAAGGGAAATTTTCAAATTTTCATATTTTTCGAGCACAAACCAGCAAAAGTTGATAAAAATAAGTCAAACGGAAAATTTTGAGTTTTTCATATTTTTCGAGCACAAACCAGCAAAAGTTGACAAAAATAAGTAAAAAGGGAAATTTTGAGTTTTTCATATTTTTCGAGTACAAACCAGAAAAAGTGGATAAAAATAAGTCAGCCGGGAAATTTTGAGTTTTTCATATTGTTCGAGCACAAACCAGTAAAAGTTGACAAAAATAAGTATAAACGAGTAAATTTTGAGTTTTTCATATTTTTCGAGCACAAACCAGAAAAAGTTGATAAAAATAAATTAAACGGGAAATTTTGAGTTTTTCATATTTTTCGAGCACAAACCAGCAAAAGTTGACAAACGGGAAATTTGATTTTTTCATATTTTTCGAGCACAAACCAGCAAAAGTTGACAAAAATAAGTATAAACGCGTAAATTTTGAGTTTTTCATATTTTTCGAGCACAAACCAGCAAAAGTTGACAAAAATAAATTCAACGGGAAATTTTGAGTTTTTCATATTTTTCGAGCACAAACCAGCAAAAGTTGACAAAAATAAGTATAAACGAGTAAATTTTGAGTTTTTCATATTTTTCGAGCACAAACCAGAAAAAGTTGATAAAAATAAATTAAACGGGAAATTTTGAGTTTTTCATATTTTTCGAGCACAAACCAGCAAAAGTTAACAAACGGGAAATTTGATTTTTTCATATTTTTCGAGCACAAACCAGCAAAAGTTGACAAAAATAAGTATAAACGCGTAAATTTTGAGTTTTTCATATTTTTCGAGCACAAACCAGCAAAAGTTGATAAAAATAATTAAAAAGGTAAATTTTGAGTTTTTCATATTTTTCGAGCACAAACCAGCAAAAGTTGATAAAAATAAGTCAAACAGGAAATTTTGATTTTTTCATATTTTTCGAGTACAAACCAGCAAAAGTTGACAAAAATAAGTATAAACGAGTAAATTTTGAGTTTTTCATATTTTTCGAGCACAAACCAGCAAAAGTTGATAAAAATAAGTCAAACGGGAAATTTTGAGTTTTTCATATTTTTCGAGCACAAACCAGCAAAAGTTGACAAAAATAAGTATAAACGCGTAAATTTTGAGTTTTTCATATTTTTCGAGCACAAACCAGCAAAAGTTGATAAAAATAAGTATAAACGCGTAAATTTTGAGTTTTTTATATTTTTCGAGCACAAACCAGCAAAAGTTGACAAACGGGAAATTTGATTTTTTCATATTTTTCGAGCACAAACCAGCAAAAGTTGACAAAAATAAGTATAAACGCGTAAATTTTGAGTTTTTCATATTTTTCGAGCACAAACCAGCAAAAGTTGATAAAAATAATTAAAAAGGTAAATTTTGAGTTTTTCATATTTTTCGAGCACAAACCAGCAGAAGTTGACAAAAATAATTCAAACGGGAAATTTTGAGTTTTTCATATTTTTCGAGTACAAACCAGCAAAAGTGGATAAAAATAAGTCAAACGGGAAATTTTGAGTGTTTTATATTTTTCGAGCACAAACCAGTAAAAGTTGACAAAAATAAATAAAAAGGGAAATTTTGAGTTTTTTATAGTTTTCGAGCACAAACCAGCAAAAGTTGACAAAAATCAGTAAAAAGAGAAATTTTGATTTTTTCATATTTTTCGAGCACAAACCAGTCATACCAGTTGACAAAAATAAGTATAAACGAGTAAATTTTGAGTTTTTCATATTTTTCGAGCACAAACCAGCAAAAGTTGATAAAAATAAGTCAAACGGGAAATTTTGATTTTTTCATATTTTTCGAGCACAAACCAGTAAAAGTTGACAAAAATAAGTATAAACGAGTACATTTTGATTTTTTCATATTTTTCGAGCACAAACCAGCAAAAGTTGATAAAAATAAGTATAAACGCGTAAATTTTGAGTTTTTTATATTTTTCGAGCACAAACCAGCAAAAGTTGATAAAAATAAGTCAAACAGGAAATTTTGATTTTTTCATATTTTTCGAGCACAAACCAGCAAAAGTTGACAAAAATAAGTATAAACGAGTAAATTTTGAGTTTTTCATATTTTTCGAGCACAAACCAGCAAAAGTTGATAAAAATAAGTCAAACGGGAAATTTTGAGTTTTTCATATTTTTCGAGCACAAACCAGCAAAAGTTGATAAAAATAAGTCAAACGGGAAATTTTCAGTTTTTCATATTTTTCGAGCACAAACCAGAAAAATTTGACAAAAACAAGTATAAACGCGTAAATTTTGAGTTTTTCATATTTTTCGAGCACAAACCAGCAAAAGTTGATAAAAATAAGTCAAACAGGAAATTTTGATTTTTTCATATTTTTCGAGCACAAACCAGCAAAAGTTGACAAAAATAAGTATAAACGAGTAAATTTTGAGTTTTTCATATTTTTCGAGCACAAACGAGCAAAAGTTGATAAAAATAAGTCAAACGGGAAATTTTGAGTTTTTCATATTTTTCGAGCACAAACCAGCAAAAGTTGACAAAAATAAGTATAAACGCGTAAATTTTGAGTGTTTTATATTTTTCGAGCACAAACCAGCAAAAGTTGATAAAAACAAATCAAACAGGAAATTTTGATTTTTTCATATTTTTCGAGCACAAACCAGCAAAAGTTGACAAAAATAAGTATAAACGAGTAAATTTTGAGTTTTTCATATTTTTCGAGCACAAACCAGCAAAAGTTGATAAAAATAAGTCAAACGGGAAATTTTGAGTTTTTCATATTTTTCGAGCACAAACCAGCAAAAGTTGACAAAAATAAGTATAAACGCGTAAATTTTGAGTGTTTTATATTTTTCGAGCACAAACCAGCAAAAGTTGACAAAAATAAGTAAAAAGGGAAATTTTGAGTTTTTTATATTTTTCGAGCACAAACCAGCAAAAGTTAATAAAAATAAGTCAAACGGGAAATTTTGATTTTTTCATATTTTTCAAGCACAAACCAGCAAAAGTTGATAAAAATAAGTCAAACGGGAAATTTTGATTTTTTCATATTTTTCGAGCACAAACCAGTAAAAGTTGACAAAAATAAGTATAAACGAGTACATTTTGATTTTTTCATATTTTTCGAGCACAAACCAGCAAAAGTTGATAAAAATAAGTATAAACGAGAAATTTTGAGTTTTTTATATTTTTCAAACACAAACCAGCAAAAGTTGATAAAAATAAGTCAAACAGGAAATTTTGATTTTTTCATATTTTTCGAGCACAAACCAGCAAAAGTTGACAAAAATAAGTATAAACGAGTAAATTTTGAGTTTTTCATATTTTTCGAGCACAAACCAGCAAAAGTTGATAAAAATAAGTCAAACGGGAAATTTTGAGTTTTTCATATTTTTCGAGCACAAACAAGCAAAAATTGACAAAAATAAGTATAAACGCGTAAATTTTAAGTGTTTTATATTTTTCGAGCACAAACCAGCAAAAGTTGACAAAAATAAGTAAAAAGGGAAATTTTGAGTTTTTCATATTTTTCGAGCACAAACCAGCAAAAGTTGACAAACGGGAAATATTGATTTTTTCATATTTTTCGAGCACAAAGCAGCAAAAGTTGACACAAATAAGTATAAACGAGTAAATTTTGAGTTTTTCATATTTTTCGAGCACAAACCAGCAAAAGTTGATAAAAATAAGACAAACGGGAAATTTTGAGTTTTTCATATTTTTCGAGCACAAACCAGCAAAAGTTGACAAAAATAAGTATAAACGCGTAAATTTTGAGTTTTTCATATTTTTCGAGCACAAACCAGCAAAAGTTGATAAAAATAAGTCAAACGGGAAATTTTGATTTTTTCATATTTTTCGAGCACAAACCAGCAAAAATTGATAAAAATAAGTCAAACGGGAAATTTTGATTTTTTCATATTTTTCGAGCACAAACCAGTAAAAGTTGACAAAAATAAGTATAAACGAGTATATTTTGAGTTTTTCATATTTTTCGAGCACAAACCAGCAAAAGTTGATAAAAATAAGTATAAACGCGTAAATTTTGCGTTTTTTATATTTTTCGCGCACAAACCAGCAAAAGTTGATAAAAATAAGTCAAACAGGAAATTTTGATTTTTTCATATTTTTCGAGCACAAACCAGCAAAAGTTGACAAAATAAGTATAAACGAGTAAATTTTGAGTTTTTCATATTTTTCGAGCACAAACCAGCAAAAGTTGATAAAAATAAGTCAAACGGGAAATTTTGAGTTTTTCATATTTTTCGAGCACAAACCAGCAAAAGTTGACAAAAATAAGTATAAACGCGTAAATTTTGAGTGTTTTATATTTTTCGAGCACAAACCAGCAAAAGTTGACAAAAATAAGTAAAAAGGGAAATTTTCAAATTTTCATATTTTTCGAGCACAAACCAGCAAAAGTTGATAAAAATAAGTCAAACGGAAAATTTTGAGTTTTTCATATTTTTCGAGCACAAACCAGCAAAAGTTGACAAACGGGAAATTTGATTTTTTCATATTTTTCGAGTACAAACCAGCAAAAGTTGACAAAAATAAGTATAAACGCGTAAATTTTGAGTTTTTCATATTTTTCGAGCACAAACCAGCAAAAGTTGATAAAAATAATTAAAAAGGTAAATTTTGAGTTTTTCATATTTTTCGAGCACAAACCAGCAAAAGTTGATAAAAATAAGTCAAACAGGAAATTTTGATTTTTTCATATTTTTCGAGTACAAACCAGCAAAAGTTGACAAAAATAAGTATAAACGAGTAAATTTTAAGTTTTTCATATTTTTCGAGCACAAACCAGCAAAAGTTGATAAAAATAAGTCAAACGGGAAATTTTGAGTTTTTCATATTTTTCGAGCACAAACCAGCAAAAGTTGACAAAAATAAGTATAAACGCGTAAATTTTGAGTGTTTTATATTTTTCGAGCACAAACCAACAAAAGTTGACAAAAATAAGTAAAAAGGGAAATTTTGAGTTTTTCATATTTTTCGAGCACAAACCAGCAAAAGTTGATAAAAATAATTAAAAAGGTAAATTTTGAGTTTTTCATATTTTTCGAGCACAAACCAGCAAAAGTTGATAAAAATAAGTCAAACAGGAAATTTTGATTTTTTCATATTTTTCGAGTACAAACCAGCAAAAGTTGACAAAAATAAGTATAAACGAGTAAATTTTGAGTTTTTCATATTTTTCGAGCACAAACCAG
>OZ012638.1:18863711-18889127 GCA_963942525.1 Ptychoptera contaminata
AAAAACTCAAAATTTCCCGTTTGACTTATTTTTATCAACTTTTGCTGGTTTGTGCTCGAAAAATATGAAAAACTCAAAATTTACTCGTTTATACTTATTTTTGTCAACTTTTACTGTTTTGTGCTCGAAAAATATGAAAAAATCTAAATTTCCCGTTTGACTTATATTTATTAACTTTTGCTGGTTTGTGCTCGAAAAATATAAAAAACTCAAAATTTACTCGTTTATACTTATTTTTGTCAACTTTTGCTGGTTTGTGCTCGAAAAATATGAAAAACTCAAAATTTCCCGTTTGTCAACTTTTGCTGGTTTGTGCTCGAAAAATATGAAAAACTCAAAATTTACTCTTTTATACTTATTTTTGTCAACTTTTACTGGTTTGTGCTCGAAAAATATGAAAAAATCAAAATTTCCCCTTTGACTTATTTTTATCAACTTTTGCTGGTTTGTGCTCGAAAAATATAAAAAACTCAAAATTTACGCGTTTATACTTATTTTTGTCAACTTTTGCTGGTTTGTGCTCGAAAAATATGAAAAACTCAAAATTTCCCGTTTGACTTATTTTTATCAACTTTTGCTGGTTTGTGCTCGAAAAATATGAAAAACTCAAAATTTACTCGTTTATACTTATTTTTGTCAACTTTTACTGGTTTGTGCTCGAAAAATAGGAAAAAATCAAAATTTCCCGTTTGACTTATTTTTATCAACTTTTGCTGGTTTATTCTCGAAAAATATGAAAAACTCAAAATTTCCCGTTTGACTTATTTTTATCAACTTTTGCTGTTTTGTGCTCGAAAAATATGAAAAACTCAAAATTTCCCTTTTGACTTATTTTTATCAACTTTTGCTGGTTTGTGCTCGAAAAATATGAAAAACTCAAAATTTCCCTTTTGACTTATTTTTATCAACTTTTGCTGGTTTGTGCTCGAAAAATATGAAAAACTCAAAATTTACTCGTTTATACTTATTTTTGTCAACTTTTGCTGGTTTATTCTCGAAAAATATGAAAAACTCAAAATTTCCCGTTTGACTTATTTTTATCAACTTTTGCTGTTTTGTGCTCGAAAAATATGAAAAACTCAAAATTTCCCGTTTGACTTATTTTTATCAACTTTTGCTGGTTTGTGCTCGAAAAATATGAAAAACTCAAAATTTCCCTTTTGACTTATTTTTATCAACTTTTGCTGGTTTGTGCTCGAAAAATATGAAAAACTCAAAATTTACTCGTTTATACTTATTTTTGTCAACTTTTACTGGTTTGTGCTCGAAAAATATGAAAAAATCAAAATTTCCCGTTTGACTTATTTTTATCAACTTTTGCTGGTTTATGCTCGAAAAATATGAAAAACTCAAAATTTCCCGTTTGACTTATTTTTATCAACTTTTGCTGGTTTGTGCTCGAAAAATATGAAAAACTCAAAATTTCCCTTTTGACTTATTTTTATCAACTTTTGCTGGTTTGTGCTCGAAAAATATGAAAAACTCAAAATTTACTCGTTTATACTTATTTTTGTCAACTTTTGCTGGTTTATGCTCGAAAAATATGAAAAACTCAAAATTTCCCGTTTGCCAACTTTTGCTGGTTTGTGCTCGAAAAATATGAAAAACTCAAAATTTCCCGTTTGACTTATTTTTATCAACTTTTGCTGGTTTGTGCTCGAAAAATATGAAAAACTCAAAATTTACTCGTTTATACTTATTTTTGTCAACTTTTACTGGTTTGTGCTCGAAAATTAGGAAAAAATCAATATTTCCCGTTTGACTTATTTTTATCAACTTTTGCTGGTTTGTGCTCGAAAAATATGAAAAACTCAAAATTTCCCCTTTGACTTATTTTTATCAACTTTTGCTGGTTTATGCTCGAAAAATATGAAAAACTCAAAATTTCCCGTTTGCCAACTTTTGCTGGTTTGTGCTCGAAAAATATGAAAAACTCAAAATTTCCCGTTTGACTTATTTTTATCAACTTTTGCTGGTTTGTGCTCGAAAAATATGAAAAACTCAAAATTTACTCGTTTATACTTATTTTTGTCAACTTTTACTGGTTTGTGCTCGAAAATTAGGAAAAAATCAATATTTCCCGTTTGACTTATTTTTATCATGTTTTACTGGTTTGTGCTCGAAAAATATGAAAAACTCAAAATTTCCCTTTTGACTTATTTTTATCAACTTTTGCTGGTTTATGCTCGAAAAATATGAAAAACTCAAAATTTACTCTTTTATACTTATTTTTGTCAACTTTTACTGGTTTGTGCTCGAAAAATAGGAAAAAATCAAAATTTCCCGTTTGACTTATTTTTATCAACTTTTGCTGGTTTATGCTCGAAAAATATGAAAAACTCAAAATTTCCCGTTTGACTTATTTTTATCAACTTTTGCTGGTTTGTGCTCGAAAAATATGAAAAACTCAAAATTTACTCGTATATACTTATTTTTGTCAACTTTTACTGGTTTGTGCTCGAAAATTAGAAAAAAAATCAATATTTCCCGTTTGACTTATTTTTATCATGTTTTACTGGTTTGTGCTCGAAAAATATGAAAAACTCAAAATTTCCCTTTTGACTTATTTTTATCAACTTTTGCTGGTTTGTGCTCGAAAAATATGAAAAACTCAAAATTTACTCTTTTATACTTATTTTTGTCAAATTTTACTGGTTTGTGCTCGAAAAATAGGAAAAAATCAAAATTTCCCGTTTGACTTATTTTTATCAACTTTTGCTGGTTTATGCTCGAAAAATATGAAAAACTCAAAATTTCCCGTTTGACTTATTTTTATCAACTTTTGCTGGTTTGTGCTCGAAAAATATGAAAAACTCAAAATTTCGCTTTTGACTTATTTTTATCAACTTTTGCTGGTTTGTGCTCGAAAAATATGAAAAACTCAAAATTTACTCGTTTATACTTATTTTTGTCAACTTTTACTGGTTTGTGCTCGAAAAATAGGAAAAAATCAATATTTCCCGTTTGACTTATTTTTATCAACTTTTACTGGTTTGTGCTCGAAAAATATGAAAAACTCAAAATTTCCCGTTTGACTTATTTTTATCAACTTTTGCTGGTTTGTGCTCGAAAAATATGAAAAACTCAAAATTTCCCGTTTGACTTATTTTTATCAACTTTTGCTGGTTTGTGCTCGAAAAATATGAAAAACTCAAAATTTACTCGTTTATACTTATTTTTGTCAACTTTTACTGGTTTGTGGTCGAAAAATAGGAAAAAATCAAAATTTCCCGTTTGACTTATTTTTATCAACTTTTGCTGGTTTGTGCTCGAAAAATATGAAAAACTCAAAATTTCCCGTTTGACTTATTTTTATCAACTTTTGCTGGTTTGTGCTCGAAAAATATGAAAAAATCAAAATTTCCCGTTTGACTTATTTTTATCAACTTTTGCTGGTTTGTGCTCGAAAAATATGAAAAACTCAAAATTTCCCGTTTGACTTATTTTTATCAACTTTTGCTGGTTTGTGCTCGAAAAATATGAAAAAATCAAAATTTCCCGTTTGACTTATTTTTATCAACTTTTGCTGGTTTGTGCTCGAAAAATATAAAAAACTCAAAATTTACGCGTTTATACTTATTTTTGTCAACTTTTGCTGGTTTGTGCTCGAAAAATATGAAAAACTCAAAATTTCCCGTTTGACTTTTTTTTATCAACTTTTGCTGGTTTGTGTTCGAAAAATATGAAAAACTCAAAATTTACTCGTTTATACTTATTTTTTTCAACTTTTACTGGTTTGTGCTCGAAAAATATGAAAAAATCAAAATTTCCCGTTTGACTTATTTTAATCAACTTTTGCTGGTTTGTGCTCGAAAAATATAAAAAACTCAAAATTTACGCGTTTATACTTATTTTTGTCAACTTTTGCTGGTTTGTGCTCGAAAAATAAGAGAAACTAAAAATTTCCCGTTTGACTTATTTTTATCAATTTTTGCTGGTTTGTGCTCGAAAAATATGAAAAACTCAAAATTTACTCGTTTGACTTATTTTTATCAACTTTTACTGGTTTGTGCTCGAAAAATAGGAAAAAATCAAAATTTCCCGTTTGACTTATTTTTATCAACTTTTGCTGGTTTATGCTCGAAAAATATGAAAAACTCAAAATTTCCCGTTTGTCAACTTTTGCTGGTTTGTGCTCGAAAAATATGAAAAACTCAAAATTTCCCGTTTGACTTATTTTTATCAACTTTTGCTGGTTTGTGCTCGAAAAATATAAAAAACTCAAAATTTACGCGTTTATACTTATTTTTGTCAACTTTTGCTGGTTTGTGCTCGAAAAATATGAAAAAATCAAAATTTCCCGTTTGACTTATTTTAATCAACTTTTGCTGGTTTGTGCTCGAAAAATATAAAAAACTCAAAATTTACGCGTTTATACTTATTTTTGTCAACTTTTGCTGGTTTGTGCTCGAAAAATATGAAAAACTCAAAATTTCCCGTTTGCCTTATTTTTATCAACTTTTGCTGGTTTGTGCTCGAAAAATATGAAAAACTCAAAATTTACTCGTTTATACTTATTTTTGTCAACTTTTGCTGGTTTGTGCTCGAAAAATATGAAAAACTCAAAATTTCCCGTTTGACTTATTTTTATCAACTTTTGCTGTTTTGTGCTCGAAAAATATAAAAAACTAAAAATTTACTCGTTTATACTTATTTTTGTCAACTTTTACTGGTTTGTGCTCGAAAAATATGAAAAAATCAAAATTTCCCCTTTGACTTATTTTTATCAACTTTTGCTGGTTTGTGCTCGAAAAATATAAAAAACTCAAAATTTACGCGTTTATACTTATTTTTGTCAACTTTTGCTGGTTTGTGCTCGAAAAATATGAAAAACTCAAAATTTCCCGTTTGACTTATTTTTATCAACTTTTGCTGGTTTGTGCTCGAAAAATAGGAAAAACTCAAAATTTACTCGTTTATACTTATTTTTGTCAACTTTTACTGGTTTGTGCTCGAAATATAGGAAAAAATCAAAATTTCCCGTTTGACTTATTTTTATCAACTTTTGCTGGTTTGTGCTCGAAAAATATGAAAAACTCAAAATTTCCCGTTTGACTTATTTTTATCCACTTTTGGTGGTTTGTGCTCGAAAAATATGAAAAAATCAAAATTTCCCGTTTGACTTATTTTTATCAACTTTTGCTGGTTTATGCTCGAAAAATATGAAAAACTCAAAATTTCCCGTTTGACTTATTTTTATCAACTTTTGCTGTTTTGTGCTCGAAAAATATGAAAAACTCAAAATTTCCCTTTTGACTTATTTTTATCAACTTTTGCTGGTTTGTGCTCGAAAAATATGAAAAACTCAAAATTTACTCGTTTATACTTATTTTTGTCAACTTTTACTGGTTTGTGCTCGAAAAATAGGAAAAAATCAATATTTCCCGTTTGACTTATTTTTATCAACTTTTGCTGGTTTATGCTCGAAAAATATGAAAAACTCAAAATTTCCCGTTTGACTTATTTTTATCAACTTTTGCTGGTTTGTGCTCGAAAAATATGAAAAACTCAAAATTTCCCTTTTGACTTATTTTTATCAACTTTTGCTGGTTTGTGCTCGAAAAATATGAAAAACTCAAAATTTACTCGTTTATACTTATTTTTGTCAACTTTTGCTGGTTTGTGCTCGAAAAATATGAAAAAATCAAAATTTCCCGTTTGACTTATTTTTATCAACTTTTGCTGGTTTGTGTTCGAAAAATATGAAAAACTCAAAATTTCCCGTTTGACTTATTTTTATCAACTTTTGCTGGTTTGTGCTCGAAAAATATGAAAAACTCAAAATTTCCCTTTTGACTTATTTTTATCAACTTTTGCTGGTTTGTGCTCGAAAAATATGAAAAACTCAAAATTTACTCGTTTATACTTATTTTTGTCAACTTTTACTGGTTTGTGCTCGAAAAATAGGAAAAAATCAATATTTCCCGTTTGACTTATTTTTATCAACTTTTGCTGGTTTGTGCTCGAAAAATATGAAAAACTCAAAATTTCCCGTTTGACTTATTTTTATCAACTTTTGCTGGTTTGTGCTCGAAAAATATGAAAAACTAAAAATTTCCCGTTTGACTTATTTTTATCAATTTTTGCTGGTTTGTGCTCGAAAAATATGAAAAACTCAAAATTTACTCGTTTGACTTATTTTTATCAACTTTTACTGGTTTGTGCTCGAAAAATAGGAAAAAATCAAAATTTCCCGTTTGACTTATTTTTATCAACTTTTGCTGGTTTACGCTCGAAAAATATGAAAAACTCAAAATTTCCCGTTTGACTTATTTTTATCAACTTTTGCTGGTTTGTGCTCATAAAATATAAAAAACTCAAAATTTACGCGTTTATACTTATTTTTGTCAACTTTTGCTGGTTTGTGCTCGAAAAATATGAAAAACTCAAAATTTCCCGTTTGACTTATTTTTATCAACTTTTGTTGGTTTGTGCTCCAAAAATATGAAAAACTCAAAATTTACTCGTTTATACTTATTTTTGTCAACTTTTACTGGTTTGTGCTCGAAAAATATGAAAAAATCAAAATTTCCCGTTTGACTTATTTTTATCAACTTTTGTTGGTTTGTGCTCGAAAAATATGAAAAACTCAAAATTTACGCGTTTATACTTATTTTTGTCAACTTTTGCTGGTTTGTGCTCGAAAAATATGAAAAACTCAAAATTTCCCGTTTGACTTATTTTTATCAACTTTTGCTGGTTTGTGCTCGAAAAATATGAAAAACTCAAAATTTACGCGTTTATACTTATTTTTGTCAACTTTTGCTGGTTTGTGCTCGAAAAATATGAAAAAATCAAAATTTCCCGTTTGTCAACTTTTGCTGTTTTTTGCTCGAAAAATATAAAAAACTCAAAATTTACGCGTTTATACTTATTTTTGTCAACTTTTACTGGTTTGTGCTTGCAAAATATGAAAAAATCAAAATTTCCCCTTTGACTTATTTTTATCAACTTTTGCTGGTTTGTGCTCGAAAAATATAAAAAACTCAAAATTTACGCGTTTATACTTATTTTTGTCAACTTTTGCTGGTTTGTGCTCGAAAAATATGAAAAACTCAAAATTTCCCGTTTGACTTATTTTTATCAACTTTTGCTGGTTTGTGCTCGAAAAATATGAAAAACTCAAAATTTACTCGTTTATACTTATTTTTGTCAACTTTTACTGGTTTGTGCTCGAAAAATATGAAAAAATCAAAATTTCCCGTTTGACTTATTTTTATCAACTTTTGCTGGTTTGTGCTCGAAAAATATGAAAAACTCAAAATTTCCCGTTTGACTTATTTTTATCCACTTTTGCTGGTTTGTGCTCGAAAAATATAAAAAACTCAAAATTTACGCGTTTATACTTATTTTTGTCAACTTTTGCTGGTTTGTGCTCGAAAAATATGAAAAACTCAAAATTTCCCGTTTGTCAACTTTTGCTGTTTTTTGCTCGAAAAATATAAATAACTCAAAATTTACGCGTTTATACTTATTTTTGTCAACTTTTACAGGTTTGTGCTCGAAAAATATGAAAAAATCAAAATTTCCCCTTTGACTTATTTTTATCAACTTTTGCTGGTTTGTGCTCGAAAAATATGAAAAACTCAAAATTTCCCGTTTGACTTATTTTTATCAACTTTTGCTGGTTTGTGCTCGAAAAATATGAAAAACTCAAAATTTCCCGTTTGACTTATTTTTATCAACTTTTGCTGGTTTGTGCTCGAAAAATATGAAAAACTCAAAATTTCCCGTTTGACTTATTTTTATCCACTTTTGCTGGTTTGTGCTCGAAAAATATAAAAAACTCAAAATTTACGCGTTTATACATATTTTTGTCAACTTTTGCTGGTTTGTGCTCGAAAAATATGAAAAAATCAAAATTTCCCGTTTGTCAACTTTTGCTGTTTTTTGCTCGAAAAATATGAAAAACTCAAAATTTACGCGTTTATACTTATTTTTGTCAACTTTTACTGGTTTGTGCTCGAAAAATATGAAAAAATCAAAATTTCCCCTTTGACTTATTTTTATCAACTTTTGCTGGTTTGTGCTCGAAAAATATAAAAAACTCAAAATTTACGCGTTTATACTTATTTTTGTCAACTTTTGCTGGTTTGTGCTCGAAAAATATGAAAAACTCAAAATTTCCCGTTTGACTTATTTTTATCAACTTTTGCTGGTTTGTGCTCGAAAAATATGAAAAACTCAAAATTTACTCGTTTATACTTATTTTTGTCAACTTTTACTGGTTTGTGCTCGAAAAATATGAAAAAATCAAAATTTCCCGTTTGACTTATTTTTATCAACTTTTGCTGGTTTGTGCTCGAAAAATATGAAAAACTCAAAATTTACTCTTTTATACTTATTTTTGTCAACTTTTACTGGTTTGTGCTCGAAAAATAGGAAAAAATCAAAATTTCCAGTTTGACTTATTTTTATCAACTTTTGCTGGTTTATGCTCGAAAAATATGAAAAACTCAAAATTTCCCGTTTATCAACTTTTGCTGGTTTGTGCTCGAAAAATATGAAAAACTCAAAATTTACTCGTTTATACTTATTTTTGTCAACTTTTACTGGTTTGTGCTCAAAAAATAGGAAAAAATCAATATTTCCCGTTTGACTTATTTTTATCATGTTTTGCTGGTTTGTGCTCGAAAAATATGAAAAACTCAAAATTTCCCGTTTGACTTATTTTTATCAACTTTTGCTGGTTTGTGCTCGAAAAATATGAAAAACTCAAAATTTACTCGTTTATACTTATTTTTGTCAACTTTTACTGGTTTGTGCTCGAAAAATATGAAAAACTCAAAATTTCCCGTTTGACTTATTTTTATCAACTTTTGCTGGTTTGTGCTCGAAAAATATGAAAAACTCAAAATTTCCCGTTTGACTTATTTTTATCAACTTTTGCTGGTTTGTGCTCGAAAAATATGAAAAACTCAAAATTTACTCGTTTATACTTATTTTTGTCAACTTTTACTGGTTTGTGCTCGAAAAATAGGAAAAACTCAAAATTTCCCGTTTGACTTATTTTTATCAACTTTTGCTGGTTTGTGCTCGAAAAATATGAAAAACTCAAAATTTCCCGTTTGACTTATTTTTATCAACTTTTGCTGGTTTGTGCTCGAAAAATATGAAAAACTCAAAATTTACTCGTTTATACTTATTTTTGTCAACTTTTACTGGTTTGTGCTCGAAAAATAGGAAAAAATCAAAATTTCCCGTTTGACTTATTTTTATCAACTTTTGCTGGTTTGTGCTCGAAAAATATAAAAAACTCAAAATTTACGCGTTTATACTTATTTTTGTCAACTTTTGCTGGTTTGTGCTCGAAAAATATGAAAAACTCAAAATTTCCCGTTTGACTTATTTTTATCAACTTTTGCTGGTTTGTGCTCGAAAAATATGAAAAACTCAAAATTTACTCGTTTATACTTATTTTTGTCAACTTTTACTGGTTTGTGCTCGAAAAATAGGAAAAAATCAAAATTTCCCGTTTGACTTATTTTTATCAACTTTTGCTGGTTTGTGCTCGAAAAATATAAAAAACTCAAAATTTACGCGTTTATACTTATTTTTGTCAACTTTTGCTGGTTTGTGCTCGAAAAATATGAAAAACTCAAAATTTCCCGTTTGACTTATTTTTATCAACTTTTGCTGGTTTGTGCTCGAAAAATATGAAAAACTCAAAATTTACTCGTTTATACTTATTTTTGTCAACTTTTACTGTTTTGTGCTCGAAAAATATGAAAAAATCAAAATTTCCCGTTTGACTTATTTTTATAAACTTTTGCTGGTTTGTGCTCGAAAAATATAAAAAACTCAAAATTTACGCGTTTATACTTATTTTTGTCAACTTTTGCTGGTTTGTGCTCGAAAAATATGAAAAACTCAAAATTTCCCGTTTGACTTATTTTTATCAACTTTTGCTGGTTTGTGCTCGAAAAATATGAAAAACTCAAAATTTACTCGTTTATACTTATTTTTGTCAACTTTTGCTGGTTTGTGCTCAAAAAATATGAAAAAATCAAAATTTCCCGTTTGTCAACTTTTGCTGTTTTGTGCTCGAAAAATATAAAAAACTCAAAATTTACGCGTTTATACTTATTTTTGTCAACTTTTACTGGTTTGTGCTCGAAAAATATGAAAAACTCAAAATTTACGCGTTTATACTTATTTTTGTCAACTTTTGCTGGTTTGTGCTCGAAAAATATGAAAAACTCAAAATTTCCCGTTTGACTTATTTTTATCAACTTTTGCTGGTTTGTGCTCGAAAAATATGAAAAACTCAAAATTTACTCGTTTATACTTATTTTTGTCAACTTTTACTGGTTTGTGCTCGAAAAATAGGAAAAAATCAAAATTTCCCGTTTGACTTATTTTTATCAACTTTTGCTGGTTTGTGCTCGAAAAATATGAAAAACTCAAAATTTCCCGTTTGACTTATTTTTATCCACTTTTGCTGGTTTGTGCTCGAAAAATATGAAAAAATCAAAATTTCCCGTTTGACTTATTTTTATCAACTTTTGCTGGTTTGTGCTCGAAAAATATGAAAAACTCAAAATTTACTCGTTTATACTTATTTTTGTCAACTTTTACTGGTTTGTGCTCGAAAAATAGGAAAAAATCAAAATTTCCCGTTTGACTTATTTTTATCAACTTTTGCTGGTTTATGCTCGAAAAATATGAAAAACTCAAAATTTCCCGTTTGACTTATTTTTATCAACTTTTGCTGGTTTGTCATTCGGTATTGTACTTCGCTCGCATAAGTTGTGTCAACTATGGTGTGAAAGTTAAATTATTTTAAATAAAATTATTAAAGTTATAAAAATGTTTTTGTTATACAAGATATGATATTTTAAATTTGTTTTGTGATTATGAAATTAAATTTGGTGTCATAAACTCGTGTATAAGAATAAAAATAAAATAAATAGAAAAAAGACATTTATGATATTGACATTTTAAAATAAATTACATCCACGTCATTAACTAAATTGTTCAGTGCATTATATTATTAATTAGTGCATTGCATAATTAACTACTAAGTGATGGATGGCGCTGACTACTATTGCAGCGCAATAAATAAATAAAATAAAATAAAATAAAATAACTCGTCAGCTGTAAAACAAGTGCATTGCTCTTAATAAAAAACAGCAATGGCAAATCGAAAAGAAAATAAATCTTTATCACAGGGAAATATACCGAATCTGTTTGATCCCTTTAATAGAAGCCAAAAAATTGCTAGATCACCTATTAGAGATAAAGACACTCCCAAAGAACAAAATGTGCCTATAATATATGATAAGTTGTTAAAAGCAACAGAAGAAAACCAAAAACTTATCCAATTAAACAACAGCCTACGCGCTGAATTGGAAATACTAAAAACTAACTTTGAATTATTGCTCAAAGCTAGCAACCCAGAAAAATCTGAATCATTGTTAAAAGTTAACAAACCAGAAAAACTTGCAATAGTGGAATATGCCACTGATGAAGAGGAACTTGCAAAAGAAACTGAATGGATCAGAGTTGAAAAAAAGAACAAAAAAAGGAAAATATCCTTAAGTCCACCTCAACAATATGCACAAGCCCACCAATCTCCAGTTCGAGAAAATCAGGGTAAAGCAGTTGTAAATAACGTAAAAAAGTCGATACAACCACCGCCAGTAATTCTTGAATCCATCAAAAATTACAACGAATTGTATGACATCTTAAAGGAAAACCTTAAAGATGAGCCATATACTACAAAATTGATTGGAAAGGATACCATTAAAATTAACGCTCAAAGTGAAAACGCTTACAGACAGTTAATTAACTTGGTAGAAACAAAGAATTTCATATGGCATTCATATGAAAACAAGCAAAATCGGCCAATTAGAGTTATGGCCAGACATCTGCACCACACTTGTGATGCAAATAAAATTATCATTGACCTTAAAAATAAAGGTCTAAAAATTATAAGTGCAATTAATAAGTTAGGTTGGCACACCAAAGAACCGCTGGATATGTTTGTATTAACATTCGAAGCGGATGAAAATATAAAAAACATCTATGAATTAAAAGATATTTTAAAGTTTCAGGTTGCAATTGAACCTTTAAAAAATCTTAAACTCATTCCCCAGTGTAAGAAATGTCAAGGATATGGACACACTCAAAACTACTGCGGAAGAGAACCAAGATGTGTGAAATGCCCAGGAAAACATCTCACACGTGACTGTACAAAGCTATCTTCAGCTTCTCCAAAATGTGTTCACTGTGGAGAAACCCACCCTGCCAATTACAGAGGCTGTGTGGTTGCTAAAGAACTACAGAAAATAAGAGATAGAAAGGTGCAAAACACCTCAAATGTTAAACATGTAAACTATAATGTAAAAGAGGTTAACCAAAAAACCAAAACTACAGCAAGTTTACAAAAAACAGAGTCTATAAATCAAAAATCAGAGAGTGAAAAATTACCCTCCTCTGGTAGTGATCAACTGCTATTTTCGCAAATAGCATCATCCTTAAAACCAGCGAAAGCTGATAACAAGGCTGTTGAAGACCTACAACAAACTCTTCAACTGATACTCGCTAAACTTAACAAACAGGAAGTTACCATCAATGAAGTCATCAAACGTATGACTAAAATTGAAACCAATATCAGCAAGAACCGCTCTAATAAAAAAAATAAAAAGTAATGACCAAATTTCTAAAAATTTTGTCTTGGAACTCTAACGGATTGCTACATCATCAGCACGAGCTACAAGCAGTCCTAGATATAGAAAAAATAGATGTGTGTTTAATATCCGAAACTCACTTTACTAAACAGTCTTACATCAAATTTAAGGGATACAAAGTATACCACACTATCCATCCAGATAACTCTGCTAGAGGGGGAACTGCTATCATTATAAAAGAGAGCATACATCATTACGAAATGCCAAATTATAGCACACAGGAAATACAATCAACAGCTGTTGAAATAAAAACAAAAAGATATCCTTTTCTTGTTGCTTCGATATATTCCCCACCGAGGCATAATATCAAAAAGGATCAATACATAGAATTTTTAGAAAAACAAGGACATAGGTTCATAATTGGTGGTGACTTTAATGCTAAGAATACAAACTGGGGTTCAAGACTCACCACTACCAAAGGAAAAGAACTATTAAATGCTATTAACGAACTTGGATGTCATGTCATATCAACGGGCAAACCTACCTACTGGCCTGCTGACAGACAAAAGATCCCAGATCTAATTGATTTCTTTATATTAAAAAATATTTCTCCCAACTACGTAACTATCGAAGAAGGGAGCGATTTGAACTCTGATCATTCTCCGATCCTACTTGTAGTACACGACAGAATAACAGAAATTGAAAAAAATCCATCCCTGGTAAATAAACTTACCGATTGGGAGGGATTTAAGTATGAAGTATCAGAAATGATTGATCTGAAAGAATCAATCAAAAGTATAGAACAATTAGAAACAGAGGCAGAGAAGTTTATTGTAATTCTTCAGCAAGCAGCCTGGAACAATACTCCGTTAATTAAAAAAAATCCAAAATCTACTAGGTATCCGAAAGAAATTGTAGATCTTATAGTCGAAAAACGTAAGATTAGAAAAAAATGGCAGTCAAGTAGATTTCCTGAATACAAAAGGAAAATCAACAATCTTTCCCAACAAATTACCAGAGCAATAAAAAAAATAAACGACAACTCCTTTAATACATTCCTCGAAGGGTTGTCAAATGAAAAAAGTACTAACTACTCTCTATGGAAGGCCACAAAAAATCTTAAAAGGCCCACTTCACAAATATCACCGATATTAGACAATGAAGGCGGATGGGCAAGAACCAGTGAACAAAAAGTTGAACTGTTTGCAACCCACCTAGAGAACATATTTCAACCAAATTGTGGGGAAGATACTCTATCTCCACTTATAAATCAGCAAGAAAGGGGAACCATTAAATTAACATCTCCTATTGAAGTCAGTAAAGAAATTATGAACAAAATTGAATCGAAAAAATCTCCAGGATACGATCTAATTACTGGTGAAATATTAAAAAAACTACCAAGAAAAGCAGTAATTAAATTAACAAATTTAATCAATGCTGCATTTAGACTTAAGCATGTACCAACAACCTGGAAATGTGCGGAAGTAATTATGATATTAAAGCCAGGGAAACCACCCCAAGATAAAACATCTTACAGGCCAATTTCACTATTGCCGGTTATTTCCAAATTATTTGAAAAAATACTATTAAAACGGCTTAAGCCAATAATAGAAAAAAATAAAATAATTCCAGACCATCAATTTGGATTTAGAGAAAAGCACTCGACTATTGATCAGGTTCATAGAATTACTAACCTCATAGAAAAAACGTTAGAAGAGAAAAAAATTTGCTCGTCAATATTTTTAGATGTTGCACAAGCTTTCGACAAAGTCTGGCACGAAGGATTAATTTTTAAGCTTAAATCAATCCTTCCTGCGCAATACTCAGAAATATTACAATCCTATATCACTGATAGATATTTTAGAATAAAACACGAAAGTGTTTACTCTAAATTAAAAGAAATAAAAGCAGGGGTACCGCAAGGAAGTGTGTTGGGTCCAGTCCTCTACCTATTGTACACGCACGATTTACCTAAGCTTGGAGATAATACTATTGCCACATTTGCTGATGACACATCTATATTGGCAACTGGAAAAAGCAATGAAGAAGTAGCTGAAAAATTACAAGCTGCTGTCACAGAAATATACAATTGGACTAAAAAATGGCGTATCAAATTGAACGAAGCTAAATCAACCCACGTTAACTTTACTAATAAAAAAATATCACACATCCCGGTATTTATGAACAACATAGAAATCCCGTATTCTAACAAAGCTAAATACTTAGGCATGACATTGGACACAAAGCTTCGCTGGAAAGCTCACGTAAAGATAAAAAGAGAAGAACTCGGCATTCGTTACAAAGGTATGTACTGGTTAATTGGAAAAAATTCGCCACTATCAACATACAACAAATTGCTTCTCTACAAGCAAATATTAAAACCTATTTGGACTTATGGCATCCAATTATGGGGATGTACTAAAAAAAGTAATGTACAGATAATACAAACATTTCAAAATAAAGTATTGAGGAATATAATTAACGCTCCTTGGTACATCAGAAACACCAATATCCACAGGGACTTAAAGGTGGATATGGTAGACACAGTAATTAAAAAATTTGCTGTTAGTCATGAACATAGACTACATCAACATGTGAATATCGAGGCAATCCAGCTCCTTGACACCACAGACAACATACGTAGACTTAAACGGAAAAAACCACATGAATTGGCATGGAGTTAGAACACCGATTATTACCATAAATTTAAGTTAGAATAATTTAAGAAATTAGATTAAATGAATTCTTAATATAATGTAAACGTAGTAAATTAAAGATAGATGTAAATTACTTATTGGTCAGACTATTGACTAGATTGTAATAATAATAAATAAATGTATGTTTATTTAATAAAAAAAAAAAAAAAACTTTTGCTGGTTTGTGCTCGAAAAATATGAAAAACTCAAAATTTCCCGTTTGACTTATTTTTATCAACTTTTGCTGGTTTGTGCTCGAAAAATATGAAAAACTCAAAATTTACTCGTTTATACTTATTTTTGTCAACTTTTACTGGTTTGTGCTCGAAAAATAGAAAAAAATCAAAATTTCCCGTTTGACTTATTTTTATCAACTTTTGCTGGTTTGTGCTCGAAAAATATGAAAAACTCAAAATTTCCCGTTTGACTTATTTTTATCAACTTTTGCTGGTTTGTGCTCGAAAAATATGAAAAAATCAAAATTTCCCGTTTGACTTATTTTTATCAACTTTTGCTGGTTTGTGCTCGAAAAATATGAAAAACTCAAAATTTCCCGTTTGACTTATTTTTATCAACTTTTGCTGGTTTGTGCTCGAAAAATATGAAAAAATCAAAATTTCCCGTTTGACTTATTTTTATCAACTTTTGCTGGTTTGTGCTCGAAAAATATAAAAAACTCAAAATTTACGCGTTTATACTTATTTTTGTCAACTTTTGCTGGTTTGTGCTCGAAAAATATGAAAAACTCAAAATTTACTCGTTTATACTTATTTTTGTCAACTTTTGCTGGTTTGTGCTCGAAAAATATGAAAAAATCAAAATTTCCCGTTTGACTTATTTTTATCAACTTTTGCTGGTTTGTGCTCGAAAAATATAAAAAACTCAAAATTTACGCGTTTATACTTATTTTTGTCAACTTTTGCTGGTTTGTGCTCGAAAAATATGAAAAACTCAAAATTTCCCGTTTGACTTATTTTTATCAACTTTTGCTGGTTTGTGCTCGAAAAATATGAAAAAATCAAAATTTACTCGTTTATACTTATTTTTGTCAACTTTTACTGGTTTGTGCTCGAAAAATATGAAAAAATCAAAATTTCCCGTTTGACTTATTTTTATCAACTTTTGCTGGTTTGTGCTCGAAAAATATGAAAAACTCAAAATTTACGCGTTTATACTTATTTTTGTCAACTTTTGCTGGTTTGTGCTCGAAAAATATGAAAAACTCAAAATTTAAAAACTCAAAATTTACGCGTTTATACTTATTTTTGTTAACTTTTGCTGGTTTGTGCTCGAAAAATATGACAAAACTCAAAATTTACGATTTTTAATTATTTTTGTCAACTTTTGCTGGTTTGTGCTCGAAAAATATGAAAAACTCAAAATTTACGCGTTTATACTTATTTTTGTCAACTTTTGCTGGTTTGTGCTCGAAAAATATGAAAAACTCAAATTTTCCCGTTTGACTTATTTTTATCAACTTTTGCTGGTTTGTGCTCGAAAAATATGAAAAACTCAAAATTTACGCCTTTATACTTATTTTTGTCAACTTTTGCTGGTTTGTGCTCGAAAAATATGAAAAACTCAAAATTTACGCGTTTATACTTATTTTGGTCAACTTTTACTGGTTTGTGCTCGAAAAATACGACAAATTTCAAAATTTCCCGTTTGACTTGTTTTTGTCAACTTTTGCTGGTTTGTGCTCGAAAAATATGACAAAACTCAAAGTTTCCCGTTTGACTTATTTTTATCAACTTTTGGTGGTTTGTGCTCGAAAAATATGACAAAACTCAAAATTTACGCGTTTAAACTTATTTTTGTCAACTTTTGCTGGTTTGTGCTCGAAAAATATGAAAAACTCAAAATTTACGCGTTTATACTTATTTTTGTCAACTTTCGCTGGTTTGTGCTCTAAAAATATGAAAAACTCAAAATTTACGCGTTTATACTTATTTTTGTCAACTTTTGCTGGTTTGTGCTCGAAAAATATGACAAAACTCAAAATTTCCCGTTTGACTTATTTTTGTCAACTTTTGCTGGTTTGTGCTCGAAAAATATGACAAAACTCAAAATTTCCCTTTTTACTGATTTTTGTCAACTTTTGCTGTTTTGTTCTCGAAAAATATGAAAAACTCAAAATTTACGCATTTAAACTTATTTTTGTCAACTTTTGCTGGTTTGTGCTCGAAAAATATGAAAAACTCAAAATTTACGCGTTTATACTTATTTTTATCAACTTTTGCTGGTTTGTGCTCGAAAAATATGAAAAACTCAAAATTTACGCGTTTAAACTTATTTTTGTCAACTTTTGCTGGTTTGTGCTCGAAAAATATGAAAAATTCAAAATTTACGCGTTTATACTTATTTTCGTCAACTTTTGCTGGTTTGTGCTCGAAAAATATGACAAAACTCAAATTTTCCTGTTTGACTTATTTTTGTCAACTTTTGCTGGTTTGTGCTCGAAAAATATGAAAAACTCAAAATTTCCCGTTTATACTTATTTTTGTCAACTTTTGCGGTTTGTGATCGAAAAATTTAAAAACCTCAAAATTTACGCTTTTTAATTATTTTTGTCAACTTTTGTGGTTTGTGATCGAAAAATTTAAAATACTCAAAATTTACGCGTTTTAATTATTTTTGTCAACTTTTGTGGTTTGTGATCGAAAACTTTTAAAAACTCAAAATTTACGCTTTTTAATTATTTTTGTCAACTTTTGCGGTTTGTGATAGAAAAATTTTAAAAACTCAAAATTTACGCTTGTTACTTATTTTTGTCAACTTTTGCGGTTTGTGATCGAAAAATATTAAAAACTCAAAATTTACGCTTTTTAATTATTTTTGTCAACTTTTGTGGTTTGTGATCGAAAACTTTTAAAAACTCAAAATTTACGCTTTTTAATTATTTTTGTCAACTTTTGCGGTTTGTGATAGAAAAATTTTAAAAACTCAAAATTTACGCTTGTTACTTATTTTTGTCAACTTTTGCGGTTTGTGATCGAAAAATATTAAAAACTCAAAATTTACGGTTTTTAATTATTTTTGTCAACTTTTGCTGGTTTGTGCTCGAAAAATATGAAAAACTCAAAATTTACGCGTTTATACTTATTTTTGTCAACTTTTGCTGGTTTGTGCTCGAAAAATATGACAAAACTCAAAATTTCCCGTTTGACTTATTTTTGTCAACTTTTGCTGGTTTGTGCTCGAAAAATATGACAAAACTCAAAATTTCCCGTTTGACTTATTTTTGTCAACTTTTGCTGGTTTGTGCTTGAAAAATATGAAAAAGTCAAAATTTACGCGTTTATACTTATTTTTGTCAACTTTTGCTGGTTTGTGCTCGAAAAATATGAAAAACTCAAAATTTACGCGTTTATACTTATTTTTGTTAACTTTTGCTGGTTTGTGCTCGAAAAATATGACAAAACTCAAAATTTCCCGTTTGACTTATTTTTGTCAACTTTTGCTGGTTTGTGATCGAAAAATATGAAAAACTCAAAATTTACCTATCTACTTATTTTTATCAACTTTTGCTGTTTTGTTGTCGAAAAATATGAAAAACTCAAAATTTACGCATTTAAACTTATTTTTGTCAACTTTTGCTGGTTTGTGCTCGAAAAATATGAAAAACTCAAAATTTACGCGTTTATACTTATTTTTGTTAACTTTTGCTGGTTTGTGCTCGAAAAATATGACAAAACTCAAAATTTCCCGTTTGACTTATTTTTGTCAACTTTTGCTGGTTTGTGATCGAAAAATATGAAAAACTCAAAATTTACCTATCTACTTATTTTTATCAACTTTTGCTGTTTTGTTGTCGAAAAATATGAAAAACTCAAAATTTACGCATTTAAACTTATTTTTGTCAACTTTTGCTGGTTTGTGCTCGAAAAATATGAAAAACTCAAAATTTACGCGTTTATACTTATTTTTGTCAACTTTTGCTGGTTTGTGCTCGTAAAATATGAAAAACTCAAATTTTCCCTTTGACTTATTTTTGTCAACTTTTGCTGGTTTGTGCTCGAAAATTATGAAAAAGTCAAAATTTCCCTATCTACTTATTTTTATCAACTTTTGCTGGTTTGTGCTCGAAAAATATGAAAAACTCAAAATTTACGCGTTTATACTTATTTTTGTCAACTTTTGCTGGTTTGTGCTCGAAAATTATGAAAAAGTCAAAATTGCCCTATCTACTTATTTTTATCAACTTTTGCTGGTTTGTGCTCGAAAAATATGAAAAAACTCAAAATTTACGCGTTTATACTTATTTTTGTCAACTTTTGCTGGTTTGTGCTCGTAAAATATGAAAAACTCAAATTTTCCCGTTTGACTTATTTTTATCAACTATTGCTGGTTTGTGCTCGAAAAATATGAAAAACTCAAAATTTACGCGTTTATACTTATTTTTGTCAACTTTTGCTGGTTTGTGCTCGTAAAATATGAAAAACTCAAATTTTCCCGTTTGACTTATTTTTATCAACTTTTGCTGGTTTGTGCTCGAAAATATGAAAAACTCAAAATTTACGCCTTTATACTTATTTTTGTCAACTTTTGCTGGTTTGTGCTTGAAAAATATGAAAAACTCAAAATTTTCGCTTTTTACTTATTTTTGTCAATTTTTGCTGATTTATGCTCGAAAAATATGAAATACTCAAAATTTACGCTTTTAACTTATTTTTGTCAACTTTTGCTGGTTTGTGCTCGAAAAATATGAAAAACTCAAAATTTACGCATTTAAACTTATTTTTGTCAACTTTTGCTGGTTTGTGCTCGAAAAATATGAAAAACTCAAAATTTACGCGTTTATACTTATTTTTATCAACTTTTGCTGGTTTGTGCTCGAAAAATATGAAAAACTCAAAATTTACGCGTTTAAACTTATTTTTGTCAACTTTTGCTGGTTTGTGCTCGAAAAATATGAAAAATTCAAAATTTACGCGTTTATACTTATTTTTGTCAACTTTTGCTGGTTTGTGCTCGAAAAATATGAAAAACTCAAAATTTCCCTTTTTACTTATTTTTGTCAACTTTTGCTGGTTTGTGCTCGAAAAATATGAAAAACTCAAAATTTACGCGTTTATACTTATTTTTGTCAACTTTTGCGGTTTGTGATCGAAAAATATGAGAAAACTCAAAATTTACGCTTTTTAATTATTTTTGTCAACTTTTGTGGTTTGTGATCGAAAAATTTAAAAAACTCAAAATTTACGCTTTTTAATTATTTTTGTCAACTTTTGTGGTTTGTGATCGAAAAATTTAAAATACTCAAAATTTACGCTTTTTAATTATTTTTGTCAACTTTTGTGGTTTGTGATCGAAAACTTTTAAAAACTCAAAATTTACGCTTTTTAATTATTTTTGTCAACTTTTGCGGTTTGTGATAGAAAAATTTTAAAAACTCAAAATTTACGCTTGTTACTTATTTTTGTCAACTTTTGCAGGTTTGTGATCGAAAAATATTAAAAACTCAAAATTTACGCTTTTTAATTATTTTTGTCAACTTTTGTGGTTTGTGATCGAAAAATTTTAAAAACTCAAAATTTACGCTTTTTAATTATTTTTGTCAACTTTTGCGGTTTGTGATCGAAAAATTTTTAAAACTCAAAATTTACGCTTTTTACTTTTTTTTGTCAACTTTTGCTGGTTTGTGCTCGAAAAATATGAAAAACTCAAAATTTACGCGTTTAAACTTATTTTTGTCAACTTTTGCTGGTTTGTGCTCGAAAAATATGACAAAACTCAAAATTTCCCGTTTGACTTATTTTTGTCAACTTTTGCTGGTTTGTGCTCGAAAAATATGACAAAACTCAAAATTTCCCGTTTGACTTATTTTTGTCAACTTTTGCTGGTTTGTGCTCGAAAATTATGAAAAAGTCAAAATTTCCCTATCTACTTATTTTTATCAACTTTTGCTGGTTTGTGCTCGAAAAATATGAAAAACTCAAAATTTACGCGTTTAAACTTATTTTTTTTAACTTTTGCTGGTTTGTGCTCGAAAATTTTTGACAAAACTTAAAATTTCCCTTTTTACTTATTTTTGTCAACTTTTGCTGGTTTGTGCTCGAAAAATATGAAAAACTCAAAATTTACGCGTTTATACTTATTTTTGTCAACTTTTGCTGGTTTGTGCTCGTAAAATATGAAAAACTCAAATTTTCCCGTTTGACTTATTTTTATCAACTTTTGCTGGTTTGTGCTCGAAAAATATGAAAAACTCAAAATTTACGCGTTTATACTTATTTTTGTTAACTTTTGCTGGTTTGTGCTCGAAAATTATGAAAAAGTCAAAATTTCCCTATCTACTTATTTTTATCAACTTTTGCTGGTTTGTGCTCGAAAAATATGAAAAACTCAAAATTTACGCGTTTAAACTTATTTTTGTTAACTTTTGCAGGTTTGTGCTCGAAAAATATGACAAAACTCAAAATTTCCCTTTTTACTTATTTTTGTCAACTTTTGCTGGTTTGTGCTCGAAAAATATGAAAAACTCAAAATTTACGCGTTTATACT
Source organism: Ptychoptera contaminata (assembly GCA_963942525.1). Lineage (NCBI taxonomy): Eukaryota > Metazoa > Arthropoda > Insecta > Diptera > Ptychopteridae > Ptychoptera > Ptychoptera contaminata. The sequence continues at coordinate 18,885,544 of OZ012638.1, forward strand.
TATTTTTGTCAACTTTTGCTGGTTTGTGCTCGTAAAATATGAAAAACTCAAATTTTCCCGTTTGACTTATTTTTATCACCTTTTGCTGGTTTGTGCTCGAAAAATATGAAAAACTCAAAATTTACGCGTTTATACTTATTTTTGTCAACTTTTGCTGGTTTGTGCTCGAAAAATATGAAAAATTCAAAATTTACGCGTTTATACTTATTTTTGTCAACTTTTGCTGGTTTGTGCTCGAAAAATATGAAAAACTCAAAATTTCCCTTTTTACTTATTCTTGTCAACTTTCGCTGGTTTGTGCTCGAAAAATATGAAAAACTCAAATTTTCCCGTTTGACTTATTTTTGTCAACTTTTGCTGGTTTGTGCTCGAAAATTATGAAAAAGTCAAAATTTCCCTTTTTACTTATTTTTGTCAACTTTCGCTGGTTTGTGCTCGTAAAATATGAAAAACTCAAATTTTCCCGTTTGACTTATTTTTGTCAACTTTTGCTGGTTTGTGCTCGAAAAATATGAAAAACTCAAAATTTACGCGTTTATACTTATTTTTGTCAACTTTTGCTGGTTTGTGCTCGTAAAATATGAAAAAATCAAATTTTCCCGTTTGACTTATTTTTGTCAACTTTTGCTGGTTTGTGCTCGAAAATTATGAAAAAGTCAAAATTTCCCTTTTTACTTATTTTTGTCAACTTTCGCTGGTTTGTGCTCGAAAAATATGAAAAACTCAAATTTTCCCGTTTGACTTATTTTTGTCAACTTTTGCTGGTTTGTGCTCGAAAAATATGAAAAACTCAAAATTTACGCGTTTATACTTATTTTTGTCAACTTTTGCTGGTTTGTGCTCGAAAAATACGACAAAACGCAAAATTTCCCGTTTGACTTATTTTTGTCAATTTTTGCTGGTTTGTGCTCGAAAAATATGAAAAACTCAAAATTTCCCTTTTTACTTATTTTTGTCAACTTTCGCTGGTTTGTGCTCGAAAAATATGACAAAACTCAAAATTTCCCTTTTTACTGATTTTTGTCAACTTTTGCTGTTTTCTTCTCGAAAAATATGAAAAACTCAAAATTTACGCATTTAAACTTATTTTTGTCAACTTTTGCTGGTTTGTGCTCGAAAAATATGAAAAACTCAAAATTTACGCGTTTATACTTATTTTTGTCAACTTTTGCGGTTTGTGATCGAAAAATTTAAAAAACTCAAAATTTACGCTTTTTAATTATTTTTGTCAACTTTTGTGGTTTGTGATCGAAAAATTTTAAAAACTCAAAATTTACGCTTTTTAATTATTTTTGTCAACTTTTGCGGTTTGTGATAGAAAAATTTTAAAAACTCAAAATTTACGCGTTTATACTTATTTTTGTCAACTTTTGCTGGTTTGTGCTCGAAAAATATGACAAAACTCAAAATTTCTCGTTTGACTTATTTTTGTCAACTTTTGCTGGTTTGTGCTCGAAAAATATGACAAAACTCAAAATTTCCCGTTTGACTTATTTTTGTCAACTTTTGCTGGTTTGTGCTCGAAAAATATGACAAAACTCAAAATTTCCCTTTTTACTGATTTTTGTCAACTTTTGCTGTTTTGTTCTCGAAAAATATGAAAAACTCAAAATTTACGCATTTAAACTTATTTTTGTCAACTTTTGCTGGTTTGTGCTCGAAAAATATGAAAAACTCAAAATTTACGCGTTTATACTTATTTTTATCAACTTTTGCTGGTTTGTGCTCGAAAAATATGAAAAACTCAAAATTTACGCGTTTAAACTTATTTTTGTCAACTTTTGCTGGTTTGTGCTCGAAAAATATGAAAAATTCAAAATTTACGCGTTTATACTTATTTTCGTCAACTTTTGCTGGTTTGTGCTCGAAAAATATGACAAAACTCAAATTTTCCTGTTTGACTTATTTTTGTCACCTTTTGCTGGTTTGTGCTCGAAAAATATGAAAAACTCAAATTTACGCGTTTATACTTATTTTTGTCAACTTTTGCGGTTTGTGATCGAAAAATTTAAAATACTGAAAATTTACGCTTTTTAATTATTTTTGTCAACTTTTGTGGTTTGTGATCGAAAAATTTAAAAAACTCAAAATTTACGCTTTTTAATTATTTTTGTCAACTTTTGTGGTTTGTGATCGAAAAATTTAAAATACTCAAAATTTACGCTTTTTAATTATTTTTGTCAACTTTTGCTGGTTTGTGATCGAAAAATTTTAAAAACTCAAAATTTACGCTTTTTAATTATTTTTGTCAACTTTTGCGGTTTGTGATAGAAAAATTTTAAAAACTCAAAATTTCCCTTTTTACTGATTTTTGTCAACTTTTGCGGTTTGTGATCGAAAAATATTAAAAACTCAAAATTTACGCGTTTATACTTATTTTTGTCAACTTTTGCTGGTTTGTGCTCGTAAAATATGAAAAACTCAAATTTTCCCGTTTGACTTATTTTTATCAACTTTTGCTGGTTTGTGCTCGAAAAATATGAAAAACTCAAAATTTACGCGTTTATACTTATTTTTGTCAACTTTTGCTGGTTTGTGCTCGAAAATTATGAAAAAGTCAAAATTTCCCTTTTTACTTATTTTTGTCAACTTTTGCTGGTTTGTGCTCGAAAAAATATGAAAAACTCAAAATTTACGCGTTTATACTTATTTTTGTCAACTTTTACTGGTTTGTGCTCGAAAAATACGACAAAACTCAAAATTTCCCGTTTGACTTATTTTTATCAACTTTTGCTGGTTTGTGCTCGTAAAATATGAAAAACTCAAATTTTCCCGTTTGACTTATTTTTATCAACTTTTGCTGGTTTGTGCTCGAAAAATATGAAAAACTCAAAATTTACGCATTTAAACTTATTTTTGTCAACTTTTGCTGGTTTGTGCTCGAAAAATATGAAAAACTCAAAATTTCCCTTTTTACTTATTTTTGTCAACTTTTGCTGGTTTGTGCTCGAAAAATATGAAAAACTCAAAATTTACGCGTTTATACTTATTTTTGTCAACTTTTGCTGGTTTGTGCTCGAAAAATATGAAAAACTCAAAATTTACGCGTTTATACTTATTTTTGTCAACTTTTGCTGGTTTGTGCTCGAAAAATATGAAAAACTCAAAATTTACGCGTTTATACTTATTTTTGTCAACTTTTGCTGGTTTGTGCTCGTAAAATATGAAAAAATCAAATTTTCCCGTTTGACTTATTTTTGTCAACTTTTGCTGGTTTGTGCTCGAAAATTATGAAAAAGTCAAAATTTCCCTTTTTACTTATTTTTGTCAACTTTCGCTGGTTTGTGCTCGAAAAATATGAAAAACTCAAATTTTCCCGTTTGACTTATTTTTGTCAACTTTTGCTGGTTTGTGCTCGAAAATTATGAAAAAGTCAAAATTTCCCTTTTTACTTATTTTTGTCAACTTTCGCTGGTTTGTGCTCGAAAAATATGAAAAACTCAAAATTTACGCGTTTATACTTATTTTTGTCAACTTTTGCTGGTTTGTGCTCGTAAAATATGAAAAAATCAAATTTTCCCGTTTGACTTATTTTTGTCAACTTTTGCTGGTTTGTGCTCGAAAATTATGAAAAAGTCAAAATT
>OZ012638.1:18889327-18924327 GCA_963942525.1 Ptychoptera contaminata
AGTTTGCTATTTTATATTTTTTTAGTACTACCCTGTAAAAGTTGAGCAAAACAAGTAATAAGTGATAAATCGTACATAAAACAGCCAAATATGTCATTTATTTAACGAAATTCGGAGTCGTTTGCAAAATACCGTGAAAATTTTGAGTTTGCTATTTTATATTTTTTGAGTACTACCCTGTAAAAGTTGAGCAAAACAAGTAATAAGTGATAAATCGTACATAAAACAGCCAAATATGTCATTTATTTAACGAAATTCGGAGTCGTTTGCAAAATACCGTGAAAATTTTGAGTTTGCTATTTTATATTTTTGAGTACTACCCTGTAAAAGTTGAGCAAAACAAGTAATAAGTGATAAATCGTACATAAAACAGCCAAATATGTCATTTATTTAATGAAGTTCGGAGTCGTTTGCAAAATACCGTGAAAATTTTGAGTTTGCTATTTTATATTTTTTTAGTACTACCCTGTAAAAGTTGAGCAAAACAAGTAATAAGTGATAAATCGTACATAAAACAGCCAAATATGTCATTTATTTAACGGAATTCAGAGTAGTTTGCAAAATACCGCGAAAATTATGAGTTTTTATTATTTTTTGAGAACTATTCTGTAAAAGTTAAACAAAACAAGTAATAAGTGATAAATCGTACATAAAACAGCCAAATATGTCATTTATTTAATGAAATTCGGAGTCGTTTGCAAAATACCGCGAAAATTTTGAGTTTGCTATTTTATATTTTTTTAGTACTACCCTGTAAAAGTTTAGCAAAACAAGTAATAAGTGATAAATCGTACAGAAAACAGCCAAATATGTCATTAATTTAACGGAATTCGGAGTCGTTTGCAAAATACCGTGAAAATTTTGAGTTTGCTATTTTATATTTTTTGAGTACTACCCTGTAAAAGTTGAGCAAAACAAGTAATAAGTGATAAATCGTACATAAAACAGCCAAATATGTCATTTATTTAACGGAATTCAGAGTAGTTTGCAAAATACCGCGAAAATTATGAGTTTTTATTATTTTTTGAGAACTATTCTGTAAAAGTTAAACAAAACAAGTAATAAGTGATAAATCGTACATAAAACAGCCAAATATGTCATTTATTTAACGAAATTCGGAGTCGTTTGCAAAATACCGTGAAAATTTTGAGTTTGCTATCTTATATTTTTTTAGTACTACCCTGTAAAAGTTGAGCAAAACAAGTAATAAGTGATAAATCGTACATAAAACAGCCAAATATGTCATTTATTTAACGGAATTCAGAGTAGTTTGCAAAATACCGCGAAAATTATGAGTTTTTATTTTTTTTTGAGAACTATTCTGTAAAAGTTAAACAAAACAAGTAATAAGTGATAAATCGTACATAAAACAGCCAAATATTTCATTTATTTAACGAAATTCGGAGTCGTTTGCAAAATACCGTGAAAATTTTGAGTTTTTATTATTTTTTGAGAACTATTCTGTAAAAGTTAAACAAAACAAGTAATAAGTGATAAATCGTACATAAAACAGCCAAATATGTCATTTATTTAACGAAATTCGGAGTCGTTTGCAAAATACCGCGAAAATTATGAGTTTTTATTATTTTTTGAGTACTATCCTGTAAAAGTTGAGCAAAACAAGTAATAAGTGATAAATCGTACATAAAACAGCCAAATATGTCATTTATTTAATGAAATTCGGAGTCGTTTGCAAAATACCGCGAAAATTTTGAGTTTGCTATTTATATTTTTTTAGTACTACCCTGTAAAAGTTGAGCAAAACAAGTAATAAGTGATAAATCATACATAAAACAGCCAAATATGTCATTTATTTAACGGAATTCAGAGTCGTTTGCAAAATACCGCGAAAATTATGAGTTTTTATTATTTTTTGAGAACTATTCTGTAAAAGTTAAACAAAACAAGTAATAAGTGATAAATCGTACATAAAACAGCCAAATATGTCATTTATTTAATGAAATTCGGAGTCGTTTGCAAAATACCGCGAAAATTTTGAGTTTGCTATTTTATATTTTTTTAGTACTACCCTGTAAAAGTTGAGCAAAATAAGTAATAAGTGATAAATCGTACATAAAACAGCCAAATATGTCATTTATTTAACGGAATTCAGAGTAGTTTGCAAAATACCGCGAAAATTATGAGTTTTTATTATTTGTTGAGAACTATTCTGTAAAAGTTAAACAAAACAAGTAATAAGTGATAAATCGTACATAAAACAGCCAAATATGTCATTTATTTAACGAAATTCGGAGTCGTTTGCAAAATACCGTGAAAATTTTGAGTTTGCTATTTTATATTTTTTTAGTACTACCCTGTAAAAGTTGAGCAAAACAAGAAATAAGTGATAAATCGTACATAAAACAGCCAAATATGTCATTTATTTAATGAAATTCGGAGTCGTTTGCAAAATACCGTGAAAATTTTGAGTTTGCTATTTTATATTTTTTTAGTACTACCCTGTAAAAGTTGAGCAAAACAAGTAATAAGTGATAAATCGTACATAAAACAGCCTAATATGTCATTTATTTAACGAAATTCGGAGTCGTTTGCAAAATACCGTGAAAATTTTGAGTTTGCTATTTTATATTTTTTTAGTACTACCCTGTAAAAGTTGAGCAAAACAAGAAATAAGTGATAAATCGTACATAAAACAGCCAAATATGTCATTTATTTAACGAAATTCGGAGTCGTTTGCAAAATACCGTGAAAATTTTGAGTTTGCTATTTTATATTTTTTGAGTACTACCCTGTAAAAGTTGAGCAAAACAAGTAATAAGTGATAAATCGTACATAAAACAGCCAAATATGTCATTTATTTAACGAAATTCGGAGTCGTTTGCAAAATACCGTGAAAATTTTGAGTTTGCTATTTTATATTTTTTGAGTACTACCCTGTAAAAGTTGAGCAAAACAAGTAATAAGTGATAAATCGTACATAATACAGCCAAATATGTCATTTATTTAACGAAATTCGGAGTCGTTTGCAAAATACCGTGAAAATTTTGAGTTTGCTATTTTATATTTTTTGAGTACTACCCTGTAAAAGTTGAGCAAAACAAGTAATAAGTGATAAATCGTACATAAAACAGCCAAATATGTCATTTATTTAACGAAATTCGGAGTCGTTTGCAAAATACCGTGAAAATTTTGAGTTTGCTATTTTATATTTTTTTAGTACTACCCTGTAAAAGTTGAGCAAAACAAGTAATAAGTGATAAATCGTACATAAAACAGCCAAATATGTCATTTATTTAACGGAATTCAGAGTAGTTTGCAAAATACCGCGAAAATTATGAGTTTTTATTATTTTTTGAGAACTATTCTGTAAAAGTTGAGCAAAACAAGTAATAAGTGATAAATCGTACATAAAACAGCCAAATATGTCATTTATTTAATGAAATTCGGAGTCGTTTGCAAAATACCGCGAAAATTAGGAGTTTGCTATTTTATATTTTTTTAGTACTACCCTGTAAAAGTTTAGCAAAACAAGTAATAAGTGATAAATCGTACATAAAACAGCCAAATATGTCATTAATTTAACGGAATTCAGAGTAGTTTGCAAAATACCGCGAAAATTATGAGTTTTTATTATTTTTTGAGAACTATTCTGTAAAAGTTAAACAAAACAAGTAATAAGTGATAAATCGTACATAAAACAGCCAAATATGTCATTTATTTAACGAAATTCGGAGTCGTTTGCAAAATATCGTGAAACTTTTGAGTTTGCTATTTTATATTTTTTTAGTACTACCCTGTAAAAGTTGAGCAAAACAAGAAATAAGTGATAAATCGTACATAAAACAGCCAAATATGTCATTTATTTAACGAAATTCGGAGTCGTTTGCAAAATACCGTGAAAATTTTGAGTTTGCTATTTTATATTTTTTTAGTACTACCCTGTAAAAGTTGAGCAAAACAAGTAATAAGTAATAAATCGTACATAAAACAGCCAAATATGTCATTTATTTAACGAAATTCGGAGTCGTTTGCAAAATACCGCGAAAATTTTGAGTTTGCTATTTTATATTTTTTTAGTACTACCCTGTAAAAGTTGAGCAAAACAAGTAATAAGTAATAAATCGTACATAAAACAGCCAAATATGTCATTTATTTAACGAAATTCGGAGTCGTTTGCAAAATATCGTGAAACTTTTGAGTTTGCTATTTTATATTTTTTTAGTACTACCCTGTAAAAGTTGAGCAAAACAAGAAATAAGTGATAAATCGTACATAAAACAGCCAAATATGTCATTTATTTAACGAAATTCGGAGTCGTTTGCAAAATACCGTGAAAATTTTGAGTTTGCTATTTTATATTTTTTTAGTACTACCCTGTAAAAGTTTAGCAAAACAAGTAATAAGTGATAAATCGTACATAAAACAGCCAAATATGTCATTAATTTAACGGAATTCAGAGTAGTTTGCAAAATACCGCGAAAATTATGAGTTTTTTATTATTTTTTGAGAACTATTCTGTAAAAGTTAAACAAAACAAGTAATAAGTGATAAATCGTACATAAAACAGCCAAATATGTCATTTATTTAACGAAATTCGGAGTCGTTTGCAAAATATCGTGAAACTTTTGAGTTTGCTATTTTATATTTTTTTTAGTACTACCCTGTAAAAGTTGAGCAAAACAAGAAATAAGTGATAAATCGTACATAAAACAGCCAAATATGTCATTTATTTAACGAAATTCGGAGTCGTTTGCAAAATACCGTGAAAATTTTGAGTTTGCTATTTTATATTTTTTTAGTACTACCCTGTAAAAGTTGAGCAAAACAAGTAATAAGTAATAAATCGTACATAAAACAGCCAAATATGTCATTTATTTAACGAAATTCGGAGTCGTTTGCAAAATACCGCGAAAATTTTGAGTTTGCTATTTTATATTTTTTTAGTACTACCCTGTAAAAGTTGAGCAAAACAAGTAATAAGTAATAAATCGTACATAAAACAGCCAAATATGTCATTTATTTAACGAAATTCGGAGTCGTTTGCAAAATACCGTGAAAATTTTGAGTTTGCTATTTTATATTTTTTTAGTACTACCCTGTAAAAGTTGAGCAAAACAAGTAATAAGTGATAAATCGTACATAAAACAGCCAAATATGTCATTTATTTAACGAAATTCGGAGTCGTTTGCAAAATACCGTGAAAATTTTGAGTTTGCTATTTTATATTTTTTGAGTACTACCCTGTAAAAGTTGAGCAAAACAAGTAATAAGTGATAAATCGTACATAAAACAGCCAAATATGTCATTTATTTAACGAAATTCGGAGTCGTTTGCAAAATACCGTGAAAATTTTGAGTTTGCTATTTTATATTTTTTGAGTACTACCCTGTAAAAGTTGAGCAAAACAAGTAATAAGTGATAAATCGTACATAAAACAGCCAAATATGTCATTTATTTAATGAAGTTCGGAGTCGTTTGCAAAATACCGTGAAAATTTTGAGTTTGCTATTTTATATTTTTTTAGTACTACCCTGTAAAAGTTGAGCAAAACAAGAAATAAGTGATAAATCGTACATAAAACAGCCAAATATGTCATTTATTTAATGAAATTCGGAGTCGTTTGCAAAATACCGCGAAAATTTTGAGTTTGCTATTTTATATTTTTTTAGTACTACCCTGTAAAAGTTGAGCAAAACAAGTAATAAGTGATAAATCGTACATAAAACAGCCAAATATGTCATTTATTTAACGAAATTCGGAGTCGTTTGCAAAATACCGCGAAAATTTTGAATTTGCATGAGTACTACCCTGTAAAAGTTGATTAAAACAAGAAATAAGTGATAAATCGTACATAAAACAGCCAAATATGTCATTTATTTAACGAAATTCGGAGTCGTTTGCAAAATACCGCAAAAACTTTGAGTTTGCTATTTTTCTTATTTTTTTAGTACTACCCTGTAAAAGTTGATTAAAACAAGAAATAAGTGATAAATCGTACATAAAACAGCCAAATATGTCATTTATTTAACGAAATTCGGAGTCGTTTGCAAAATACCGCGAAAATTTTGAGTTTGCTATTTTTCTTATTTTTTGAGTACTACCCTGTAAAAGTTGATTAAAACAAGAAATAAGTGATAAATCGTACATAAAACAGCCAAATATGTCATTTATTTAACGAAATTCGGAGACGTTTGCAAAATACCGCGAAAATTTTGAGTTTGCTATTTTTCTTATTTTTTGAGTACTACCCTGTAAAAGTTGATTAAAACAAGAAATAAGTGATAAATCGTACATAAAACAGCCAAATATGTCATTTATTTAACGAAATTCGGAGTCGTTTGCAAAATACCGCGAAAATTTTGTGTTTGCTATTTTTCTTATTTTTTGAGTACTACCCTGTAAAAGTTGAGCAAAACAAGTAATAAGTGATAAATCGTACATAAAACAGCCAAACATGTCATTTATTTAACGAAATTCGGAGTCGTTTGCAAAATACCGCGAAAATTTTGAGTTTGCTATTTTTCTTATTTTTTGAGTACTACCCTGTAAAAGTTGAGCAAAACAAGTAATAAGTAATAAATCGTACATAAAACAGCCAAATATGTCATTTATTTAACGAAATTCGGAGTCGTTTGCAAAATACCGCGAAAATTTTGAGTTTGCTATTTTATATTTTTTTAGTACTACCCTGTAAAAGTTGATCAAATCAAGTAATAAGTGATAAATCGTACATAAAACAGCCAAATATGTCATTTATTTAACGAAATTCGGAGTCGTTTGCAAAATACCGCGAAAAATTTGAGTTTGCTATTTTTCTTATTTTTTGAGTACTACCCTGTAAAAGTTGATCAAAACAAGTAATAAGTGATAAATCGTACATAAAACAGCCAAATATGTCATTTATTTAACGAAATTCGGAGTCGTTTGCAAAATACCGCGAAAATTTTAGGTTTGCTTTTTTTCTTATTTTTTGAGTACTACCCTGTAAAAGTTGAGCAAAACAAGTAATAAGTGATAAATCGTACATAAAACAGCCAAATATGTCATTTATTTAACGAAATTCGGAGTAATTTGCAAAATACTGCGAAAATTTTGAGTTTGCTATTTTATATTTTTTTAGTACTACCCTGTAAAAGTTGATCAAAACAAGTAATAAGTGATAAATCGTACATAAAACAGCCAAATATGTCATTTATTTAACGAAATTCGGAGTCGTTTGCAAAATACCGCGAAAATTTTAAGTTTGCTTTTTTTCTTATTTTTTGAGTGCTACCCTGTAAAAGTTGAGCAAAACAAGTAATAAGTGATAAACCGTACATAAAACAGCCAAATATGTCATTTATTTAACGAAATTCGGAGTCGTTTGCAAAATACCGCAAAAACTTTGAGTTTGCTATTTTTCTTATTTTTTTAGTACTACCCTGTAAAAGTTGATTAAAACAAGAAATAAGTGATAAATCGTACATAAAACAGCCAAATATGTCATTTATTTAACGAAATTCGGAGTCGTTTGCAAAATACCGCGAAAATTTTGAGTTTGCTATTTTTCTTATTTTTTTAGTACTACCCTGTAAAAGTTGATTAAAACAAGAAATAAGTGATAAATCGTACATAAAACAGCCAAATATGTCATTTATTTAACGAAATTCGGAGTCGTTTGCAAAATACCGCGAAAATTTTGAGTTTGCTATTTTTCTTATTTTTTAAGTACTACCCTGTAAAAGTTGAGCAAAACAAGAAATAAGTGATAAATCGTACATAAAACAGCCAAATATGTCATTTATTTAGCGAAATTCGGAGTCGTTTGCAAAATACCGCGAAAATTTTGAGTTTGCTATTTTTCTTATTTTTTGAGTACTACCCTGTAAAAGTTGATTAAAACAAGTAATAAGTGATAAATCGTACATAAAACAGCCAAATATGTCATTTATTTAACGAAATTCGGAGTCGTTTGCAAAATACCGCGAAAATTTTGAGTTTGCTATTTTTCTTATTTTTTGAGTACTACCCTGTAAAAGTTGAGCAAAACAAGTAATAAGTGATAAATCGTACATAAAACAGCCAAATATGTCATTTATTTAACGAAATTCGGAGTCGTTTGCAAAATACCGCGAAAATTTTGAGTTTGCTATTTTTCTTATTTTTTGAGTACTACCCTGTAAAAGTTGATTAAAACAAGAAATAAGTGATAAATCGTACATAAAACAGCCAAATATGTCATTTATTTAACGAAATTCGGAGTCATTTGAAAAATACCGCGAAAATTTTAAGTTTGCTTTTTTGAAAATTTTGAGTTTGCTATTTTTCTTATTTTTTGAGTACTACCATACAAAAGATGAACAAAACAAGTAACAAGTTATAAATCGTACATAAAACAGCCAAATATGTCATTTATTTAACGAAATTCGGAGTCGTTTGCAAAATACCGTGAAAATTTTGAGTTTGCTATTTTATATTTTTTTAGTACTACCCTGTAAAAGTTGAGCAAAACAAGTAATAAGTGATAAATCGTACATAAAACAGCCAAATATGTCATTTATTTAACGAAATTCGGAGTCGTTTGCAAAATACCGCGAAAATTTTGAGTTTGCTATTTTTCTTATTTTTTGAGTACTACCATACAAAAGATGAACAAAACAAGTAACAAGTTATAAATCGTACATAAAACAGCCAAATATGTCATTTATTTAACGAAATTCGGAGTCGTTTGCAAAATACCGTGAAAATTTTGAGTTTGCTATTTTATATTTTTTGAGTACTACCCTGTAAAAGTTGAGCAAAACAAGTAATAAGTGATAAATCGTACATAAAACAGCCAAATATGTCATTTATTTAACGAAATTCGGAGTGGTTTGCAAAATACCGCGAAAATTTTGAGTTTGCTATTTTTCTTATTTTTTGAGTACTACCCTGTAAAAGTTGATCAAAACAAGTAATAAGTGATAAATCGTACATAAAACAGCCAAATATGTCATTTATTTAACGAAATTCGGAGTCGTTTGCAAAATACCGCGAAAATTTTAAGTTTGCTTTTTTCTTATTTTTTGAGTACTACCCTGTAAAAGTTGAGCAAAACAAGTAATAAGTGATAAATCGTACATAAAACAGCCAAATATGTCATTTATTTAACGAAATTCGAAGTCGTTTGCAAAATACCGCGAAAATTTTAAGTTTGCTTTTTTTCTTATTTTTTGAGTACTACCCTGTAAAAGTTGAGCAAAACAAGTAATAAGTGATAAATCGTACATAAAACAGCCAAATATGTCATTTATTTAACGAAATTCGGAGTCGTTTGCAAAATACCGCGAAAATTTTGAGTTTGCTATTTTTCTTATTTTTTGAGTACTACCATACAAAAGATGAACAAAACAAGTAACAAGTTATAAATCGTACATAAAACAGCCAAATATGTCATTTATTTAACGAAATTCGGAGTCGTTTGCAAAATACCGCGAAAATTTTGAGTTTGCTATTTTATATTTTTTGAGTACTACCCTGTAAAAGTTGAGCAAAACAAGTAATAAGTGATAAATCGTACATAAAACAGCCAAATATGTCATTTATTTAACGAAATTCGGAGTCGTTTGCAAAATACCGCGAAAATTTTAAGTTTGCTTTTTTTTCTTATTTTTTGAGTACTGCCCTGTAAAAGTTGAGCAAAACAAGTAATAAGTGATAAATCGTACATAAAACAGCCAAATATGTCATTTATTTAACGAAATTCGGAGTCGTTTGCAAAATACCGCAAAAACTTTGAGTTTGCTATTTTTCTTATTTTTTTAGTACTACCCTGTAAAAGTTGATTAAAACAAGAAATAAGTGATAAATCGTACATAAAACAGCCAAATATGTCATTTATTTAACGAAATTCGGAGTCGTTTGCAAAATACCGCGAAAATTTTGAGTTTGCTATTTTATATTTTTTTAGTACTACCGTGTAAAAGTTGAGCAAAACAAGTAATAAGTGATAAATCGTACATAAAACAGCTAAATATGTCATTTATTTAACGAAATTCGGAGTCGTTTGCAAAATACCGTGAAAATTTTGAGTTTGCTATTTTATATTTTTTTAGTACTACCCTGTAAAAGTTGAGCAAAACAAGTAATAAGTGATAAATCGTACATAAAACAGCCAAATATGTCATTTATTTAACGAAATTCGGAGTCGTTTGCAAAATACCGCGAAAATTTTGAGTTTGCTATTTTTCTTATTTTTTGAGTACTACCATACAAAAGATGAACAAAACAAGTAACAAGTTATAAATCGTACATAAAACAGCCAAATATGTCATTTATTTAACGAAATTCGGAGTCGTTTGCAAAATACCGTGAAAATTTTGAGTTTGCTATTTTATATTTTTTGAGTACTACCCTGTAAAAGTTGAGCAAAACAAGTAATAAGTGATAAATCGTACATAAAACAGCCAAATATGTCATTTATTTAACGAAATTCGGAAGTGGTTTGCAAAATACCGCGAAAATTTTGAGTTTGCTATTTTTCTTATTTTTTGAGTACTACCCTGTAAAAGTTGATCAAAACAAGTAATAAGTGATAAATCGTACATAAAACAGCCAAATATGTCATTTATTTAACGAAATTCGGAGTCGTTTGCAAAATACCGCGAAAATTTTAAGTTTGCTTTTTTCTTATTTTTTAAGTACTACCCTGTAAAAGTTGAGCAAAACAAGTAATAAGTGATAAATCGTACATAAAATAGCCAAATATGTCATTTATTTAACGAAATTCGGAGTCGTTTGCAAAATACCGTGAAGATTTTGAGTTTGCTATTTTATATTTTTTGAGTACTACCCTGTAAAAGTTGAGCAAAACAAGTAATAAGTGATAAATCGTACATAAAACAGCCAAATATGTCATTTATTTAACAAAATTCGGAGTCGTTTGCAAAATACCGTGAAAATTTTGAGTTTGCTATTTTATATTTTTTGAGTACCCTGTAAAAGTTGAGCAAAACAAGTAATAAGTGATAAATCGTACATAAAACAGCCAAATATGTCATTTATTTAACGAAATTCGGAGTCGTTTGCAAAATACCGCGAAAATTTTAAGTTTGTTTTTTTTCTTATTTTTTGAGTACTATCATACAAAAGATGAACAAAACATGTAACAAGTTATAAATCGTACATAAAACAGCCAAATATGTCATTTATTTAACGAAATTCGGAGTCGTTTGCAAAATACCGCGAAAATTTTAAGTTTGTTTTTTTTCTTATTTTTTGAGTACTACCCTGTAAAAGTTGAGCAAAACAAGAAATAAGTGATAAATCGTACATAAAACAGCCAAATATGTCATTTATTTAACGAAAATCGGAGTCGTTTGCAAAATACCGCGAAAATTTTGAGTTTGCTATTTTTCTTATTTTTTGAGTACTACCATACAAAAGATGAACAAAACATGTAACAAGTTATAAATCGTACATAAAACAGCCAAATATGTCATTTATTTAACGAAATTCGGAGTCGTTTGCAAAATACCGCGAAAATTTTGAGTTTGCTATTTTTCTTATTTTTTGAGTACTACCCTGTAAAAGTTGAGTACTACCCTGTAAAAGTTGATTAAAAACAAGAAATAAGTGATAAATCGTACATAAAACAGCCAAATATGTCATTTATTTAACGAAATTCGGAGTCGTTTGCAAAATACCGCGAAAATTTTGAGTTTGCTATTTTTTCTTATTTTTTGAGTACTACCCTGTAAAAGTTGATTAAAACAAGAAATAAGTGATAAATCGTACATAAAAACAGCCAAATATGTCATTTATTTAACGAAATTCGGAGTCGTTTGCAAAATACCGCGAAAATTTTGAGTTTGCTATTTTTCTTATTTTTTGAGTACTACCCTGTAAAAGTTGATTAAAAACAAGAAATAAGTGATAAATCGTACATAAAAACAGCCAAATATGTCATTTATTTAACGAAATTCGGAGTCGTTTGCAAAAATACCGCGAAAATTTTGAGTTTGCTATTTTTCTTATTTTTTGAGTACTACCCTGTAAAAGTTGAGCAAAAACAAGTAATAAGTGATAAATCGTACATAAAACAGCCAAACATGTCATTTATTTAACGAAATTCGGAGTCGTTTGCAAAATACCGTGAAAATTTTAAGTTTGCTTTTTTTCTTATTTTTTGAGTACTACCCTGTAAAAGTTGAGCAAAAACAAGTAATAAGTGATAAATCGTACATAAAACAGGCCAAAATATGTCATTTATTTAACGAAATTCGGAGTCGTTTGCAAAAATACCGCGAAAAATTTTGAGTTTGCTATTTTTCTTATTTTTTTGAGTACTACCCTGTAAAAATTGAGCAAAACAAGTAATAAGTGATAAATCGTACATAAAACAGCCAAATATGTCATTTATTTAACGAAATTCGGAGTCGTTTTGCAAAATACCGCGAAAATTTTAGGTTTGCTTTTTTTTCTTATTTTTTGAGTACTACCCTGTAAAAGTTGAGCAAAACAAGTAATAAGTGATAAATCGTACATAAAACAGCCAAATATGTCATTTATTTAACGAAATTCGGAGTAATTTCCAAAATACCGCGAAAATTTTGAGTTTGCTATTTTATATTTTTTTAGTACTACCCTGTAAAAGTTGATCAAAACAAGTAATAAGTGATAAATCGTACATAAAAACAGCCAAATATGTCATTTATTTAACGAAATTCGGAGTCGTTTGCAAAATACCGCAAAAACTTTGAGTTTGCTATTTTATATTTTTTGAGTACTACCCTGTAAAAGTTGATTAAAACAAGAAAATAAGTGATAAATCGTACATAAAACAGCCAAATATGTCCATTTATTTAACGAAATTCGGAGTCGTTTTGCAAAATACCGCGAAAATTTTGAGTTTGCTATTTTTCTTATTTTTTGAGTACTACCATACAAAAGATGAACAAAACAAGTTACAAGTTATAAATTGTACATAAAACAGCCAAATATGTCATTTATTTAACGAAATTCGGAGTCGTTTGCAATATACCGCGAAAATTTTTGAGTTTTGCTATTTTTCTTATTTTTTGAGTACTACCCTGTAAAAGTTGATTAAAACAAGAAATAAGTGATAAATCGTACATAAAAACAGCCAAATATGTCATTTATTTAACGAAATTCGGAGTCGTTTGCAAAATACCGCGAAAAATTTTGAGTTTGCTATTTTTTCTTATTTTTTTGAGTACTACCCTGTAAAAGTTGATTAAAACAAGAAATAAGTGATAAATCGTACATAAAACAGCCAAATATGTCATTTATTTAACGAAATTTCGGAGTCGTTTGCAAAATACCGCGAAAATTTTGAGTTTGCTATTTTTCTTATTTTTTTGAGTACTACCCTGTAAAAGTTGATTAAAACAAGAAATAAGTGATAAATCGTACATAAAACAGCCAAATATGTCTCATTTATTTAACGAAATTCGGAGTCGTTTGCAAAATACCGCGAAAATTTTGAGTTTGCTATTTTTTCTTATTTTTTGAGTACTACCCTGTAAAAGTTGAGCAAAACAAGTAATAAGTGATAAATCGTACATAAAACAGCCAAACATGTCATTTATTTAACGAAATTCGGAGTCGTTTGCAAAATACCGTGAAAATTTTGAGTTTGCTATTTTATATTTTTTTAGTACTACCCTGTAAAAGTTGAGCAAAAACAAGTAATAAGTGATAAATCGTACATAAAAACAGCCAAATATGTCATTTTATTTAACGAAATTCGGAGTCGTTTTGCAAAATACCGCGAAAATTTTGAGTTTGCTATTTTTCTTATTTTTTGAGTACTACCATACAAAAGATGAACAAAACAAGTAAACAAGTTATAAATCGTACATAAAAACAGCCAAATATGTCATTTATTTAACGAAATTCGGAGTCGTTTGCAAAAATACCGTGAAAATTTTGAGTTTGCTATTTTATATTTTTTTGAGTACTACCCTGTAAAAGTTGAGCAAAAACAAGTAATAAGTGATAAATCGTACATAAAACAGCCAAATATGTCATTTATTTAACGAAATTCGGAGTGGTTTGCAAAAATACCGCGAAAATTTTGAGTTTGCTATTTTTTCTTATTTTTTGAGTACTACCCTGTAAAAAGTTGATCAAAACAAGTAATAAGTGATAAATCGTACATAAAACAGCCAAATATGTCATTTATTTAACGAAATTCGGAGTCGTTTTGCAAAATACCGCGAAAATTTTAAGTTTGCTTTTTTTCTTATTTTTTAAGTACTACGCTGTAAAAGTTGAGCAAAACAAGTAATAAGTGATAAATCGTACATAAAAACAGCCAAATATGTCATTTATTTAACGAAATTCGGAGTCGTTTGCAAAATACCGTGAAAATTTTGAGTTTGCTATTTTTCTTATTTTTTTGAGTACTACCCTGTAAAAGTTGAGCAAAAACAAGTAATAAGTGATAAATCGTACATAAAACAGCCAAATATGTCATTTATTTAACGAAATTCGGAGTCGTTTTGCAAAAATACCGCGAAAATTTTAAGTTTGTTTTTTTTTCTTATTTTTTGAGTACTACCATACAAAAGATGAACAAAAACATGTAACAAGTTATAAATCGTACATAAAAACAGCCAAATATGTCATTTATTTAACGAAATTCGGAGTCGTTTGCAAAATACCGCGAAAATTTTAAGTTTGTTTTTTTTCTTATTTTTTTGAGTACTACCCTGTAAAAGTTGAGCAAAAACAAGAAATAAGTGATAAATCGTACATAAAACAGCCAAATATGTCATTTATTTAACGAAATTCGGAGTCGTTTTGCAAAATACCGCGAAAATTTTAAGTTTGTTTTTTTTTTCTTATTTTTTGAGTACTACCATACAAAAGATGAACAAAAACATGTAACAAGTTATAAATCGTACATAAAAACAGCCAAATATGTCATTTATTTAACGAAATTCGGAGTCGTTTTGCAAAATACCGCGAAAAATTTTGAGTTTGCTATTTTTCTTATTTTTTGAGTACTACCCTGTAAAAAGTTGATTAAAACAAGAAATAAGTGATAAATCGTACATAAAAACAGCCAAATATGTCATTTATTTAACGAAATTCGGAGTCGTTTGCAAAATACCGCGAAAATTTTGAGTTTGCTATTTTTCTTATTTTTTGAGTACTACCCTGTAAAAGTTGAGCAAAAACAAGTAATAAGTTGATAAATCGTACATAAAACAGCCAAATATGTCATTTATTTAACGAAATTCGGAGTCGTTTTGCAAAATACCGCGAAAATTTTTGAGTTTGCTATTTTATATTTTTTTTAGTACTACCCTGTAAAAGTTGATCAAAAACAAGTAATAAGTGATAAATCGTACATAAAAACAGCCAAATATGTCATTTATTTAACGAAATTCGGAGTCGTTTGCAAAATACCGCGAAAAATTTGAGTTTGCTATTTTTTCTTATTTTTTTGAGTACTACCCTGTAAAAAGTTGATCAAAACAAGTAATAAGTGATAAATCGTACATAAAACAGCCAAATATGTCATTTATTTTAACGAAAATTCGGAGTCGTTTGCAAAATACCGCGAAAATTTTTAGGTTTGCTTTTTTTTCTTATTTTTTTGAGTACTACCCTGTAAAAAGTTGAGCAAAAACAAGTAATAAGTGATAAATCGTACATAAAAACAGCCAAATATGTCCATTTATTTAACGAAATTCGGAGTAATTTGCAAAATACCGCGAAAATTTTGAGTTTGCTATTTTATATTTTTTTAGTACTACCCTGTAAAAAGCTGATCAAAAACAAGTAATAAGTGATAAATCGTACATAAAACAGCCAAAATATGTCCATTTATTTAACGAAATTCGGAGTCGTTTTGCAAAATACCGCGAAAATATTAAGTTTGCTTTTTTTTCTTATTTTTTTGAGTGCTACCCTGTAAAAGTTGAGCAAAAACAAGTAATAAGTGATAAAACCGTACATAAAAACAGCCAAATATGTCATTTATTTAACGAAATTCGGAGTCGTTTTGCAAAATACCGCAAAAAACTTTGAGTTTGCTATTTTTTCTTATTTTTTTTAGTACTACCCTGTAAAAGTTGATAAAAACAAGAAATAAGTGATAAATCGTACATAAAACAGCCAAATATGTCATTTATTTAACGAAATTCGGAGTCGTTTGCAAAATACCGCGAAAATTTTGAGTTTGCTATTTTTCTTATTTTTTTGAGTACTACCATACAAAAGATGAACAAAACAAGTTACAAGTTATAAAATTGTACATAAAACAGCTAAATATGTCATTTATTTAACGAAATTCGGAGTCGTTTGCAAAATACCGCAAAAATTTTGAGTTTGCTATTTTTCTTATTTTTTGAGTACTACCCTGTAAAAGTTGATTAAAAACAAGAAATAAGTGATAAATCGTACATAAAACAGCCAAAATATGTCATTTATTTAACGAAATTCGGAGTCGTTTGCAAAATACCGCGAAAATTTTGAGTTTGCTATTTTTTCTTATTTTTTGAGTACTACCCTGTAAAAGTTGATTAAAACAAGAAATAAGTGATAAATCGTACATAAAACAGCCAAATATGTCATTTATTTAACGAAATTCGGAGTCGTTTGCAAAATACCGCGAAAAATTTTGAGTTTGCTATTTTTCTTATTTTTTGAGTTACTACCCTGTAAAAAGTTGAGCAAAAACAAGTAATAAGTGATAAATCGTACATAAAACAGCCAAAACATGTCATTTATTTAACGAAATTCGGAGTCGTTTGCAAAATACCGTGAAAATTTTAAGTTTGCTTTTTTTTCTTATTTTTTGAGTACTACCCTGTAAAAGTTGAGCAAAAACAAGTAATAAGTGATAAATCGTACATAAAAACAGCCAAATATGTCATTTATTTAACGAAATTCGGAGTCGTTTGCAAAATACCGCGAAAATTTTTGAGTTTGCTATTTTTCTTATTTTTTGAGTACTACCCTGTAAAAGTTGATTAAAAACAAGAAATAAGTGATAAATCGTACATAAAACAGCCAAATATGTCATTTATTTAACGAAATTCGGAGTCGTTTGCAAAATAACGCGAAAATTTTTGAGTTTACTATTTTTTCTTATTTTTTTGAGTACTACCCTGTAAAAGTTGAGCAAGACAAGTAATAAGTGATAAATCGTACATAAAAACAGCCAAATATGTCATTTATTTAACGAAATTCGGAGTCGTTTTGCAAAATACCGTGAAAATTTTAAGTTTGCTTTTTTCTTATTTTTTTGAGTACTACCCTGTAAAAGTTGAGCAAAAACAAGTAATAAGTGATAAATCGTACATAAAACAGCCAAATATGTCATTTATTTAACGAAATTCGGAGTCGTTTGCAAAAATACCGCGAAAATTTTTGAGTTTCCTATTTTTTCTTATTTTTTGAGTACTACCCTGTAAAAGTTGATTAAAAACAAGAAATAAGTGATAAATCGTACATAAAAACAGCCAAATATGTCATTTATTTAAACGAAATTCGGAGTCGTTTGCAAAATACCGCGAAAAATTTTAAGTTTGCTTTTTTTTCTTATTTTTTGAGTACTACCCTGTAAAAGTTGAGCAAAAACAAGTAATAAGTGATAAATCGTACATAAAACAGCCAAATATGTCATTTATTTAGCGAAATTCGGAGTCGTTTGCAAAATACCGTGAAAATTTTGAGTTTGCCTATTTTATATTTTTTTAGTACTACCCTGTAAAAGTTGAGCAAAACAAGTAAATAAGTGATAAATCGTACATAAAAACAGCCAAACATGTCATTTATTTAACGAAATTCGGAGTCGTTTGCAAAATACCGTGAAAATTTTAAGTTTGCTTTTTTTCTTATTTTTTGAGTACTACCCTGTAAAAGTTGATTAAAAACAAGAAATAAGTGATAAATCGTACATAAAACAGCCAAAATATGTCATTTATTTAACGAAATTTCGGAGTCGTTTGCAAAATACCGCGAAAATTTTAAGTTTGCTTTGTTTCTTATTTTTTTGAGTACTACCCTGTAAAAGTTGAGCAAAAACAAGTAATAAGTGATAAATCGTACATAAAAACAGCCAAATATGTCATTTATTTAACGAAATTCGGAGTCGTTTGCAAAATACCGTGAAAATTTTAAGTTTGCTTTTTTTTCTTATTTTTTGAGTACTACCCTGTAAAAGTTGAGCAAAACAAGTTATAAGTGATAAATCGTACATAAAACAGCCAAATATGTCATTTATTTAACGAAATTCGGAGTCGTTTGCAAAATACCGCGAAAATTTTGAGTTTGCTATTTTTCTTATTTTTTGAGTACTACCCTGTAAAAGTTGATTAAAACAAGAAATAAGTGATAAATCGTACATAAAACAGCCAAATATGTCATTTATTTAACGAAATTCGGAGTCGTTTGCAAAATACCGCGAAAATTTTAAGTTTGCTTTTTTTCTTATTTTTTGAGTACTACCCTGTAAAAGTTGAGCAAAACAAGTAATAAGTGATAAATCGTACATAAAACAGCCAAATATGTCATTTATTTAACGAAATTCGGAGTCGTTTGCAAAATACCGCAAAAACTTTGAGTTTGCTATTTTTCTTATTTTTTGAGTGCTACCCTGTAAAAGTTGAGCAAAACAAGTAACAAGTTATAAATCGTACATAAAACAGCCAAATATGTCATTTATTTAACGAAATTCGGAGTCGTTTGCAAAATACCGTGAAAATTTTGAGTTTGCTATTTTATATTTTTTGAGTACTACCCTGTAAAAGTTGATTAAAACAAGAAATAAGTGATAAATCGTACATAAAACAGCCAAATATGTCATTTATTTAACGAAATTCGGAGTCGTTTGCAAAATACCGCGAAAATTTTGAGTTTGCTATTTTATATTTTTTGAGTACTATCCTGTAAAAGTTGAGCAAAACATGTAATAAGTGATAAATCGTACATGAAACAGCCAAATATGTCATTTATTTAACGAAATTCGGAGTCGTTTGCAAAATACCGCGAAAATTTTGAGTTTGCTATTTTTCTTATTTTTTGAGTACTACCCTGTAAAAGTTGATCAAAACAAGTAATAAGTGATAAATCGTACATAAAACAGCCAAATATGTCATTTATTTAACGAAATTCGGAGTCGTTTGCAAAATACCGCGAAAATTTTAAGTTTGCTTTTTTTCTTATTTTTTGAGTACTACCCTGTTAAAGTTGAGCAAAACAAGTAATAAGTGATAAATCGTACATAAAACAGCCAAATATGTCATTTATTTAACGAAATTCGGAGTAATTTGCAAAATACCGCGAAAATTTTGAGTTTGCTATTTTATATTTTTTTAGTACTACCCTGTAAAAGTTGATCAAAACAAGTAATAAGTGATAAATCGTACATAAAACAGCCAAATATGTCATTTATTTAACGAAATTCGGAGTCGTTTGCAAAATACCGCGAAAATTTTAAGTTTGCTTTTTTTCTTATTTTTTGAGTGCTACCCTGTAAAAGTTGAGCAAAACAAGTAATAAGTGATAAATCGTACATAAAACAGCCAAATATGTCATTTATTTAACGAAATTCGGAGTCGTTTGCAAAATACCGCAAAAACTTTGAGTTTGCTATTTTTCTTATTTATTTAGTACTACCCTGTAAAAGTTGATTAAAACAAGAAATAAGTGATAAATCGTACATAAAACAGCCAAATATGTCATTTATTTAACGAAATTCGGAGTCGTTTGCAAAATACCGCGAAAATTTTGAGTTTGCTATTTTATATTTTTTTAGTACTACCCTGTAAAAGTTGATCAAAACAAGTAATAAGTGATAAATCGTACATAAAACAGCCAAATATGTTATTTATTTAACGAAATTCGGAGTCGTTTGCAAAATACCGCGAAAATTTTGAGTTTGCTATTTTATATTTTTTGAGTACTACCCTGTAAAAGTTGAGCAAAACAAGTACTAAGTGATAAATCGTACATAAAACAGCCAAATATGTCATTTATTTAACGAAATTCGGAGTCGTTTGCAAAATATCGCGAAAATTTTGAGTTTCCTATTTTATATTTTTTTAGTACTACCCTGTAAAAGTTGATCAAAACAAGTAATAAGTGATAAATCGTACATAAAACAGCCAAATATGTCATTTATTTAACGAAATTCGGAGTCGTTTGCAAAATACCGCAAAAATTTTGAGTTTGCTATTTGTCTTATTTTTTGAGTACTACCCTGTAAAAGTTGATTAAAACAAGAAATAAGTGATAAATCGTACATAAAACAGCCAAATATGTCATTTATTTAACGAAATTCGGAGTAATTTGCAAAATACCGCGAAAATTTTGAGTTTGCTATTTTATATTTTTTTAGTACTACCCTGTAAAAGTTGATCAAAACAAGTAATAAGTGATAAATCGTACATAAAACAGCCAAATATGTCATTTATTTAACGAAATTCGGAGTCGTTTGCAAAATACCGCGAAAATTTTGAGTTTGCTATTTTTCTTATTTTTTGAGTACTACCCTGTAAAAGTTGATTAAAACAAGAAATAAGTGATAAATCGTACATAAAACAGCCAAATATGTCATTTATTTAACGAAATTCGGAGTAATTTGCAAAATACCGCGAAAATTTTGAGTTTGCTATTTTATATTTTTTTAGTACTACCCTGTAAAAGTTGATCAAAACAAGTAATAAGTGATAAATCGTACATAAAACAGCCAAATATGTCATTTATTTAACGAAATTCGGAGTCGTTTGCAAAATACCGCGAAAATTTTGAGTTTGCTATTTGTCTTATTTTTTGAGTACTACCCTGTAAAAGTTGATTAAAACAAGAAATAATTGATAAATCGTACATAAAACAGCCAAATATGTCATTTATTTAACGAAATTCGGAGTCGTTTGCAAAATACCGCGAAAATTTTAAGTTTGCTATTTTTCTTATTTTTTGAGTACTACCCTGTAAAAGTTGAGCAAAACAAGTTATAAGTGATAAATCGTACATAAAACAGCCAAATATGTCATTTATTTAACGAAATTTGGAGTCGTTTGCAAAATACCGCGAAAATTTTGAGTTTGCTATTTTTCTTATTTTTTGAGTACTACCCTGTAAAAGTTGATTAAAACAAGAAATAAGTGATAAATCGTACATAAAACAGACAAATATGTCATTTATTTAACGAAATTCGGAGTCGTTTGCAAAATACCGCTGAATCAAATGAGGTAAGAATCATAATTGCAGAGTCATTTTTGGCGAAATGCGAGCCAAAAAACCGCGACAACTACCAAAATGCAGAGGTTGAATGGCGATTTTTGCATCATAAAAATGAGAATTTTTTGAAAAAAAATTGAATTGTCTGAAACTTTGCAGGGACGTTAATATGGAATCCCTGAGCCTGTATTTCTTACTCAAAGTGGCAGCAAAAAATTATTTTGTGAGTTATGGCCTCTCAAAATTCAGCAGAATTAATCCAAGAAGATTATTTTTTCTCCCAGTTATATGGGAAAATCTCAAAAAGTTTCTATACTATGGCCCTAATTATTTATTACAGTTCGATAGATAATTCATTCATGAATCAAATGAGGTAAGAATCATAATTGCAGAGTCATTTTTGGCGAAATGCGAGCCAAAAAACCGCGACAACTACCAAAATGCAGAGGTTGAATGGCGATTTTTGCATCATAAAAATGAGAATTTTTTGAAAAAAAATTGAATTGTCTGAAACTTTGCAGGGACGTTAATATGGAATCCCTGAGCCTGTATTTCTTACTCAAAGTGGCAGCAAAAAATTATTTTGTGAGTTATGGCCTCTCAAAGTTCAGCAGAATTAATCCAAGAAGATTATTTTTTCTCCCAGTTATATGGGAAAATCTCAAAAAGTTTCTATACTATGGCCCTAATTATTTATTACAGTTCGATAGATAATTCATTCATGAATCAAATGAGGTAAGAATCATAATTGCAGAGTCATTTTTGGCGAAATGCGAGCCAAAAAACCGCGACAACTACCAAAATGCAGAGGTTGAATGGCGATTTTTGCATCATAAAAATGAGAATTTTTTGAAAAAAAATTGAATTGTCTGAAACTTTGCAGGGACGTTAATGTGGAATCCCTGAGCCTGTATTTCTTACTCAAAGTGGCAGAAAAAAATTATTTTGTGAGTTATGGCCTCTCAAAGTTCAGCAGAATTAATCCAAGAAGATTATTTTTTCTCCCAGTTATATGGGAAAATCTCAAAAAGTTTCTATACTATGACCCCAATTATTTATAACAGTTCGATAGATAATTTATTCATGAATCAAATGAGGTAAGAATCATAATTGCAGAGTCATTTTTGGCGAAATGCGAGCCAAAAAACCGCGACAACTACCAAAATGCAGAGGTTGAATGGCGATTTTTGCAGTCCAACCATCATAAAAATGAGAATTTTTTGAAAAAAAATTGAATTGTCTGAAACTTTGCAGGGACGTTAATATGGAATCCCTGAGCCTGTATTTCTTACTCAAAGTGGCAGAAAAAAATTATTTTGTGAGTTATGGCCTCTCAAAGTTCAGCAGAATTAATCCAAGAAGATTCTTTTTTCTCCCAGTTATATGGGAAAATCTCAAAAAGTTTCTATACTATGACCCTAATTATTTATTACAGTTCGATAGATAATTCATTCATGAATCAAATGAGGTAAGAATCATAATTGCAGAGTCATTTTTGGCGAAATGCGAGCCAAAAAACCGCGACAACTACCAAAATGCAGAGGTTGAATGGCGATTTTTGCAGTCCAACCACCATAAAAATGAGAATTTTTTGAAAAAAAATTGAATTGTCTGAGCCTGTATTTCTTACTCAAAGTGGCAGCAAAAAATTATTTTGTGAGTTATGGCCTCTCAAAGTTCAGCAGAATTAATCCAAGAAGATTCTTTTTTCTCCCAGTTATATGGGAAAATCTCAAAAAGTTTCTATACTATGGCCCTAATTATTTATTACAGTTCGATAGATAATTCATTCATGAATTAAATGAGGTAAGAATCATAATTGCAGAGTCATTTTTGGCGAAATGCGAGCCAAAAAACCGCGACAACTACCAAAATGCAGAGGTTGAATGGCGATTTTTGCAGTCCAACCACCATAAAAATGAGAATTTTTTGAAAAAAAATTGAATTGTCTGAAACTTTGCAGGGACGTTAATATGGAATCCCTGAGCCTGTATTTCTTACTCAAAGTGGCAGCAAAAAATTATTTTGTGAGTTATGGCCTCTCAAAGTTCAGCAGAATTAATCCAAGAAGATTATTTTTTCTCCCAGTTATATGGGAAAATCTCAAAAAGTTTCTATACTATGGCCCTAATTATTTATTACAGTTCGATAGATAATTCATTCATGAATCAAATGAGGTAAGAATCATAATTGCAGAGTCATTTTTGGCGAAATGCGAGCCAAAAAACCGCGACAACTACCAAAATGCAGAGGTTGAATGGCGATTTTTGCAGTCCAACCATCATAAAAATGAGAATTTTTTGAAAAAAATTGAATTGTCTGAAACTTTGCAGGGACGTTAATATGGAATCCCTGAGCCTGTATTTCTTACTCAAAGTGGCAGCAAAAAATTATTTTGTGAGTTATGGCCTCTCAAAGTTCAGCAGAATTAATCCAAAAAGATTATTTTTTCTCCCAGTTATATGGGAAAATCTCAAAAAGTTTCTATACTATGGCCCTAATTATTTATTACAGTTCGATAGATATTTCATTCATGAATCAAATGAGGTAAGAATCATAATTGCAGAGTCATTTTTGGCGAAATGCGAGCCAAAAAACCGCGACAACTACCAAAATGCAGAGGTTGAATGGCGATTTTTGCAGTCCAACCACCATAAAAATGAGAATTTTTTGAAAAAAAATTGAATTGTCTGAAACTTTGCAGGGACGTTAATATGGAATCCCTGAGCCTGTATTTCTTACTCAAAGTGGCAGCAAAAAATTATTTTGTGAGTTGTGGCCTCTCAAAGTTCAGCAGAATTAATCCAAGAAGATTCTTTTTTCTCCCAGTTATATGGGAAAATCTCAAAAAGTTTCTATACTATGACCCTAATTATTTATTACAGTTCGATAGATAATTCATTCATGAATCAAATGAGGTAAGAATCATAATTGCAGAGTCATTTTTGGCGAAATGCGAGCAAAAAACCGCGACAACTACCAAAATGCAGAGGTTGAATGGCGATTTTTGCAGTCAAACCATCATAAAAATGAGAATTTTTTGAAAAAAAATTGAATTGTCTGAGCCTGTATTTCTTACTCAAAGTGGCAGCAAAAAATTATTTTGTGAGTTATGGCCTCTCAAAGTTCAGCAGAATTAATCCAAGAAGATTATTTTTTCTCCCAGTTATATGGGAAAATCTCAAAAAGTTTCTATACTATGGCCCTAATTATTTATTACAGGTCGATAGATAATTCATTCATGAATCAAATGAGGTAAGAATCATAATTGCAGAGTCATTTTTGGCGAAATGCGAGCCAAAAAACCGCGACAACTACCAAAATGCAGAGGTTGAATGGCGATTTTTGCATCATAAAAATGAGAATTTTTTGAAAAAAAATTGAATTGTCTGAAACTTTGCAGGGACGTTAATGTGGAATCCCTGAGCCTGTATTTCTTACTCAAAGTGGCAGCAAAAAATTATTTTGTGAGTTATGGCCTCTCAAAGTTCAGCAGAATTAATCCAAGAAGATTATTTTTTCTCCCAGTTATATGGGAAAATCTCAAAAAGTTTCTATACTATGGCCCTAATTATTTATTACAGTTCGATAGATAATTCATTCATGAATCAAATGAGGTAAGAATCATAATTGCAGAGTCATTTTTGGCGAAATGCGAGCCAAAAAACCGCGACAACTACCAAAATGCAGAGGTTGAATGGCGATTTTTGCATCATAAAAATGAGAATTTTTTGAAAAAAAATTGAATTGTCTGAAACTTTGCAGGGACGTTAATGTGGAATCCCTGAGCCTGTATTTCTTACTCAAAGTGGCAGCAAAAAATTATTTTGTGAGTTATGGCCTCTCAAAGTTCAGCAGAATTAATCCAAGAAGATTATTTTTTCTCCCAGTTATATGGGAAAATCTCAAAAAGTTTCTATACTATGACCCTAATTATTTATTACAGTTCGATAGATAATTCATTCATGAATCAAATGAGGTAAGAATCATAATTGCAGAGTCATTTTTGGCGAAATGCGAGCCAAAAAACCGCGACAACTACCAAAATGCAGAGGTTGAATGGCGATTTTTGCAGTCCAACCACCATAAAAATGAGAATTTTTTGAAAAAAAATTGAATTGTCTGAGCCTGTATTTCTTACTCAAAGTGGCAGCAAAAAATTATTTTGTGAGTTATGGCCTCTCAAAGTTCAGCAGAATTAATCCAAGAAGATTCTTTTTTCTCCCAGTTATATGGGAAAATCTCAAAAAGTTTCTATACTATGGCCCTAATTATTTATTACAGTTCGATAGATAATTCATTCGTGAATTAAATGAGGTAAGAATCATAATTGCAGAGTCATTTTTGGCGAAATGCGAGCCAAAAAACCGCGACAACTACCAAAATGCAGAGGTTGAATGGCGATTTTTGCAGTCCAACCACCATAAAAATGAGAATTTTTTGAAAAAAAATTGAATTGTCTGAAACTTTGCAGGGACGTTAATGTGGAATCCCTGAGCCTGTATTTCTTACTCAAAGTGGTAGCAAAAAATTATTTTGTGAGTTATGGCCTCTCAAAGTTCAGCAGAATTAATCCAAGAAGATTATTTTTTCTCCCAGTTATATGGGAAAATCTCAAAAAGTTTCTATACTATGACCCTAATTATTTATTACAGTTCGATAGATAATTCATTCATGAATCAAATGAGATAAGAATCATAATTGCAGAGTCATTTTTGGCGAAATGCGAGCCAAAAAACCGCGACAACTACCAAAATGCAGAGGTTGAATGGCGATTTTTGCAGTCCAACCACCATAAAAATGAGAATTTTTTGAAAAAAAATTAAATTGTCTGAGCCTGTATTTCTTACTCAAAGTGGCAGCAAAAAATTATTTTGTGAGTTATGGCCTCTCAAAGTTCAGCAGAATTAATCCAAGAAGATTATTTTTTCTCCCAGTTATATGGGAAAATCTCAAAAAGTTTCTATACTATGGCCCTAATTATTTATTACAGTTCGATAGATAATTTATTCATGAATCAAATGAGGTAAGAATCATAATTGCAGAGTCATTTTTGGCGAAATGCGAGCCAAAAAACCGCGACAACTACCAAAATGCAGAGGTTGAATGGCGATTTTTGCAGTCCAACCATCATAAAAATGAGAATTTTTTGAAAAAAAATTGAATTGTCTGAAACTTTGCAGGGACGTTAATATGGAATCCCTGAGCCTGTATTTCTTACTCAAAGTGGCAGCAAAAAATTATTTTGTGAGTTATGGCCTCTCAAAGTTCAGCAGAATTAATCCAAGAAGATTATTTTTTCTCCCAGTTATATGGGAAAATCTCAAAAAGTTTCTATACTATGACCCTAATTATTTATTACAGTTCGATAGATAATTCATTCATGAATCAAATGAGGTAAGAATCATAATTGCAGAGTCATTTTTGGCGAAATGCGAGCCAAAAAACCGCGACAACTACCAAAATGCAGAGGTTGAATGGCGATTTTTGCAGTCCAACCACCATAAAAATGAGAATTTTTTGAAAAAAAATTGAATTGTCTGAGCCTGTATTTCTTACTCAAAGTGGCAGCAAAAAATTATTTTGTGAGTTATGGCCTCTCAAAATTCAGCAGAATTAATCCAACAAGATTATTTTTTCTCCCAGTTATATGGGAAAATCTCAAAAAGTTTCTATACTATGACCCTAATTATTTATTACAGTTCGATAGATAATTCATTCATGAATCAAATGAGGTAAGAATCATAATTGCAGAGTCATTTTTGGCGAAATGCGAGCCAAAAAACCGCGACAACTACCAAAATGCAGAGGTTGAATTGCGATTTTTGCAGTCCAACCACCATAAAAATGAGAATTTTTTGAAAAAAAATTGAATTGTCTGAAACTTTGCAGGGACGTTAATATGGAATCCCTGAGCCTGTATTTTTTACTCAAAGTGGCAGCAAAAAATTATTTTGTGAGTTATGGCCTCTCAAAGTTCAGCAGAATTAATACAAGAAGATTCTTTTTTCTCCCAGTTATATGGGAAAATCTCAAAAAGTTTCTATACTATGACCCTAATTATTTATTACAGATCGATAGATAATTCATTCATGAATCAAATGAGGTAAGAATC
This sequence comes from Ptychoptera contaminata, assembly GCA_963942525.1. Classification (NCBI taxonomy): domain Eukaryota; kingdom Metazoa; phylum Arthropoda; class Insecta; order Diptera; family Ptychopteridae; genus Ptychoptera; species Ptychoptera contaminata. The sequence continues at coordinate 18,916,584 of OZ012638.1, forward strand.
ATAATTGCAGAGTCATTTTTGGCGAAATGCGAGCCAAAAAACCGCGACAACTACCAAAATGCAGAGGTTGAATGGCGATTTTTGCATCATAAAAATGAGAATTTTTTGAAAAAAAATTGAATTGTCTGAAACTTTGCAGGGACGTTAATATGGAATCCCTGAGCCTGTATTTCTTACTCAAAGTGGCAGCAAAAAATTATTTTGTGAGTTATGGCCTCCCAAAGTTCAGCAGAATTAATCCAAGAAGATTATTTTTTGCATCATAAAAATGAGAATTTTTTGAAAAAAAATTGAACTGTCTGAAACTTTGCAGGGACGTTAATATGGAATCCCTGAGCCTGTATTTCTTACTCAAAGTGGCAGCAAAAAATTATTTTGTGAGTTATGGCCTCTCAAAGTTCAACAGAATTAATCCAAGAAGATTCTTTTTTCTCCCAGTTATATGGGAAAATCTCAAAAAGTTTCTATACTATGGCCCTAATTATTTATTACAGTTCGATAGATAATTCATTCATGAATCAAATGAGGTAAGAATCATAATTGCAGAGTCATTTTTGGCGAAATGCGAGCCAAAAAACCGCGACAACTACCAAAATGCAGAGGTTGAATGGCGATTTTTGCAGTCCAACCATCATAAAAATGAGAATTTTTTGAAAAAAAATTGAATTGTCTGAAACTTTGCAGGGACGTTAATATGGAATCCCTGAGCCTGTATTTCTTACTCAAAGTGGCAGCAAAAAATTATTTTGTGAGTTATGGCCTCTCAAAGTTCAGCAGAATAATTCCAAGAAGATTCTTTTTTCTCCCAGTTATATGGGAAAATCTCAAAAAGTTTCTATACTATGACTCTAATTATTTATTACAGTTCGATAGATAATTCATTCATGAATCAAATGAGGTAAGAATCATAATTGCAGAGTCATTTTTGGCGAAATGCGAGCCAAAAAACCCCGACAACTACCAAAATGCAGAGGTTGACGATTTTTGCAGTCCAACCATCATAAAAATGAGAATTTTTTGAAAAAAAATTGAATTGTCTGAAACTTTGCATGGACGTTAATGTGGAATCCCTGAGCATGTATTTCTTACTCAAAGTGGCAGCAAAAAATTATTTTGTGAGTTATGGCCTCTCAAAGTTCAGAAGAATTAATCCAAGAAGATTATTTTTTCTCCCAGTTATATGGGAAAATCTCAAAATTTTCTATACTATGGCCCTAATTATTTATTACAGTTCGATAGATAATTCATTCATGAATCAAATGAGGTAAGAATCATAATTGCAGAGTCATTTTTGGCGAAATGCGAGCCGAAAAACCGCGACAACTACCAAAATGCAGAGGTTGAATGGCGATTTTTGCATCATAAAAATGAGAATTTTTTGAAAAAAAATTGAATTGTCTGAAACTTTGCAGGGACGTTAATATGGAATCCCTGAGCCTGTATTTCTTACTCAAAGTGGCAGCAAAAAATTATTTTGTGAGTTATGGCCTCTCAAAGTTCAGCAGAATAATTCCAAGAAGATTCTTTTTTCTCCCAGTTATATGGGAAAATCTCAAAAAGTTTCTATACTATGACCCTAATTATTTATTACAGTTCGATAGATAATTCATTCATGAATCAAATGAGGTAAGAATCATAATTGCAGAGTCATTTTTGGCGAAATGCGAGCCAAAAAACCCCGACAACTACCAAAATGCAGAGGTTGACGATTTTTGCAGTCCAACCATCATAAAAATGAGAATTTTTTGAAAAAAAATTGAATTGTCTGAAACTTTGCATGGACGTTAATGTGGAATCCCTGAGCATGTATTTCTTACTCAAAGTGGCAGCAAAAAATTATTTTGTGAGTTATGGCCTCTCAAAGTTCAGCAGAATTAATCCAAGAAGATTATTTTTTCTCCCAGTTATATGGGAAAATCTCAAAAAGTTTCTATACTATGGCCCTAATTATTTATTACAGTTCGATAGATAATTCATTCATGAATCAAATGAGGTAAGAATCATAATTGCAGAGTCATTTTTGGCGAAATGCGAGCCAAAAAACCGCGACAACTACCAAAATGCAGAGGTTGAATGGCGATTTTTGCAGTCCAACCATCATAAAAATGAGAATTTTTTGAAAAAAAAATTGAATTGTCTGAGCCTGTATTTCTTACTCAAAGTGGCAGCAAAAAATTATTTTGTGAGTTATGGCCTCTCAAAGTTCAGCAGAATTAATCCAACAAGATTATTTTTTCTCCCAGTTATATGGGAAAATCTCAAAAAGTTTCTATACTATGACCCTAATTATTTATTACAGTTCGATAGATAATTCATTCATGAATCAAATGAGGTAAGAATCATAATTGCAGAGTCATTTTTGGCGAAATGCGAGCCAAAAAACCCCGACAACTACCAAAATGCAGAGGTTGAATGGCGATTTTTGCAGTCCAACCATCATAAAAATGAGAATTTTTTGAAAAAAAATTGAATTGTCTGAAACTTTGCATGGACGTTAATATGGAATCCCTGAGCATGTATTTCTTACTCAAAGTGGCAGCAAAAAATTATTTTGTGAGTTATGGCCTCTCAAAGTTCAGCAGAATTAATCCAAGAAGATTATTTTTTCTCCCAGTTATATGGGAAAATCTCAAAAAGTTTCTATACTATGGCCCTAATTATTTATTACAGTTCGATAGATAATTCATTCATGAATCAAATGAGGTAAGAATCATAATTGCAGAGTCATTTTTGGCGAAATGCGAGCCAAAAAACCGCGACAACTACCAAAATGCAGAGGTTGAATGGCGATTTTTGCAGTCCAACCACCATAAAAATGAGAATTTTTTGAAAAAAATTGAATTGTCTGAAACTTTGCAGGGACGTTAATATGGAATCCCTGAGCCTGTATTTCTTACTCAAAGTGGCAGCAAAAAATTATTTTGTGAGTTATGGCCTCTCAAAGTTCAGCAGAATTAATCCAAGAAGATTCTTTTTTCTCCCAGTTATATGGGAAAATCTCAAAAAGTTTCTATACTATGACCCTAATTATTTATTACAGTTCGATAGATAATTCATTCATGAATCAAATGAGGTAAGAATCATAATTGCAGAGTCACTTTTGGCGAAATGTGAGCCAAAAAACCCCGACAACTACCAAAATGCAGAGGTTGAATGACGATTTTTGCAGTCCAACCATCATAAAAATGAGAATTTTTTGAAAAAAAATTGAATTGTCTGAAACTTTGCATGGACGTTAATGTGGAATCCCTGAGCATGTATTTCTTACTCAAAGTGGCAGCAAAAAATTATTTTGTGAGTTATGGCCTCTCAAAGTTCAGCAGATTTAATCCAAGAAGATTATTTTTTCTCCCAGTTATATGGGAAAATCTCAAAATTTTCTATACTGTGGCCCTAATTATTTATTACAGTTCGATAGATAATTCATTCATGAATCAAATGAGGTAAGAATCATAATTGCAGAGTCATTTTTGGCGAAATGCGAGCCAAAAAACCGCGACAACTTCCAAAATGCAGAGGTTGAATGGCGATTTTTGCAGTCCAACCACCATAAAAATGAGAATTTTTTGAAAAAAAATTGAATTGTCTGAAACTTTGCAGGGACGTTAATATGGAATCCCTGAGCCTGTATTTCTTACTCAAAGTGGCAGCAAAAAATTATTTTGTGAGTTATGACCTCTCAAAGTTCAGCAGAATTAATCCAAGAAGATTATTTTTTCTCCCAGTTATATGGGAAAATCTCAAAAAGTTTCTATACTATGGCCCTAATTATTTATTACAGTTCGATAGATAATTCATTCATGAATCAAATGAGGTAAGAATCATAATTGCAGAGTCATTTTTGGCGAAATGCGAGCCAAAAAACCCCGACAACTACCAAAATGCAGAGGTTGAATGGCGATTTTTGCAGTCCAACCATCATAAAAATGAGAATTTTTTGAAAAAAAATTGAATTGTCTGAAACTTTGCATGGACGTTAATATGGAATCCCTGAGCATGTATTTCTTACTCAAAGTGGCAGCAAAAAATTATTTTGTGAGTTATGGCCTCTCAAAGTTCAGCAGAATTAATCCAAGAAGATTATTTTTTCTCCCAGTTATATGGGAAAATCTCAAAAAGTTTCTATACTATGGCCCTAATTATTTATTACAGTTCGATAGATAATTCATTCATGAATCAAATGAGGTAAGAATCATAATTGCAGAGTCATTTTTGGCGAAATGCGAGCCAAAAAACCGCGACAACTACCAAAATGCAGAGGTTGAATGGCGATTTTTGCAGTCCAACCATCATAAAAATGAGAATTTTTTGAAAAAAAAATTGAATTGTCTGAGCCTGTATTTCTTACTCAAAGTGGCAGCAAAAAATTATTTTGTGAGTTATGGCCTCTCAAAGTTCAGCAGAATTAATCCAACAAGATTATTTTTTCTCCCAGTTATATGGGAAAATCTCAAAAAGTTTCTATACTATGACCCTAATTATTTATTACAGTTCGATAGATAATTCATTCATGAATCAAATGAGGTAAGAATCATAATTGCAGAGTCATTTTTGGCGAAATGCGAGCCAAAAAACCCCGACAACTACCAAAATGCAGAGGTTGAATGACGATTTTTGCAGTCCAACCATCATAAAAATGAGAATTTTTTGAAAAAAAAATTGAATTGTCTGAAACTTTGCATGGACGTTAATGTGGAATCCCTGAGCATGTATTTCTTACTCAAAGTGGCAGCAAAAAATTATTTTGTGAGTTATGGCCTCTCAAAGTTCAGCAGAATTAATCCAAGAAGATTATTTTTTCTCCCAGTTATATGGGAAAATCTCAAAAAGTTTCTATACTATGGCCCTAATTATTTATTACAGTTCGATAAATAATTCATTCATGAATCAAATGAGGTAAGAATCATAATTGCAGAGTCATTTTTGGCGAAATGCGAGCCAAAAAACCCCGACAACTACCAAAATGCAGAGGTTGAATGGCGATTTTTGCAGTCCAACCATCATAAAAATGAGAATTTTTTGAAAAAAAATTGAATTGTCTGAAACTTTGCATGGACGTTAATATAGAATCCCTGAGCATGTATTTCTTACTCAAAGTGGCAGCAAAAAATTATTTTGTGAGTTATGGCCTCTCAAAGTTCAGCAGAATTAATCCAAGAAGATTATTTTTTCTCCCAGTTATATGGGAAAATCTCAAAAAGTTTCTATACTATGACCCTAATTATTTATTACAGTTCGATAGATAATTCATTCATGAATCAAATGAGGTAAGAATCATAATTGCAGAGTCATTTTTGGCGAAATGCGAGCCAAAAAACCGCGACAACTACCAAAATGCAGAGGTTGAATGGCGATTTTTGCAGTCCAACCATCATAAAAATGAGAATTTTTTGAAAAAAAAATTGAATTGTCTGAGCCTGTATTTCTTACTCAAAGTGGCAGCAAAAAATTATTTTGTGAGTTATGGCCTCTCAAAGTTCAGCAGAATTAATCCAACAAGATTATTTTTTCTCCCAGTTATATGGGAAAATCTCAAAAAGTTTCTATACTATGACCCTAATTATTTATTACAGTTTGATAGATAATTCATTCATGAATCAAATGAGGTAAGAATCATAATTGCAGAGTCATTTTTGGCGAAATGCGAGCCAAAAAACCGCGACAACTACCAAAATGCAGAGGTTGAATGTCGATTTTTGCAGTCAAACCATCATAAAAATGAGAATTTTTTGAAAAAAAATTGAATTGTCTGAGCCTGTATTTCTTACTCAAAGTGGCAGCAAAAAATTATTTTGTGAGTTATGGCCTCTCAAAGTTCAGCAGAATTAATCCAACAAGATTATTTTTTCTCCCAGTTATATGGGAAAATCTCAAAAAGTTTCTATACTATGACCCTAATTATTTATTACAGTTCGATAGATAATTCATTCATGAATCAAATGAGGTAAGAATCATAATTGCAGAGTCATTTTTGGCGAAATGCGAGCCAAAAAACCGCGACAACTACCAAAATGCAGAGGTTGAATGGCGATTTTTGCAGTCAAACCATCATAAAAATGAGAATTTTTTGAAAAAAAATTGAATTGTCTGAGCCTGTATTTCTTACTCAAAGTGGCAGCAAAAAATTATTTTGTGAGTTATGGCCTCTCAAAGTTCAGCAGAATTAATCCAAGAAGATTATTTTTTCTCCCAGTTATATGGGAAAATCTCAAAAAGTTTCTATACTATGGCCCTAATTATTTATTACAGTTCGATAGATAATTCATTCATGAATCAAATGAGGTAAGAATCATAATTGCAGAGTCATTTTTGGCGAAATGCGAGCCAAAAAACCGCGACAACAACCAAAATGCAGAGGTTGAATGGCGATTTTTGCAGTCAAACCATCATAAAAATGAGAATTTTTTGAAAAAAAATTGAATTGTCTGAGCCTGTATTTTTTACTCAAAGTGGCAGCAAAAAATTATTTTGTGAGTTATGGCCTCTCAAAGTTCAGCAGAGTTAATCCAAGAAGATTATTTTTTCTCCCAGTTATATGGGAAAATCCCAAAAAGTTTCTATACTATGAACCTAATTATTTATTACAGTTCGATAGATAATTCATTCATGAATCAAATGAGGTAAGAATCATAATTGCAGAGTCATTTTTGGCGAAATGCGAGCCAAAAAGCCGCGACAACTACCAAAATGCAGAGGTTGAATGGCGATTTTTGCAGTCAAACCATCATAAAAATGAGAATTTTTTAAAAAAAAATTGAATTGTCTGAGCCTGTATTTCTTACTCAAAGTGGCAGCAAAAAATTATTTTGTGAGTTATGGCCTCTCAAAGTTCAGCAGAATTAATCCAAGAAGATTATTTTTTCTCCCAGCTATATGGGAAAATCTCAAAAAGTTTCTATACTATGGCCCTAATTATTTATTACAGTTCGATAGATAATTCATTCATGAATCAAATGAGGTAAGAATCATAATTGCAGAGACATTTTTGGCGAAATGCGAGCCAAAAAACCGCGACAACTACCAAAATGCAGAGGTTGAATGGCGATTTTTGCATCATAAAAATGAGAATTTTTTGAAAAAAAATTGAATTGTCTGAAACTTTGCAGGGACGTTAATATGGAATCCCTGAGCCTGTATTTCTTACTCAAAGTGGCAGCAAAAAATTATTTTGTGAGTTGTGGCCTCTCAAAGTTCAGCAGAATTAATCCAAGAAGATTCTTTTTTCTCCCAGTTATATGGGAAAATCTCAAAAAGTTTCTATACTATAACCCTAATTATTTATTACAGTTCGATAGATAATTCATTCATGAATCAAATGAGGTAAGAATCATAATTGCAGAGTCATTTTTGGCGAAATGCGAGCCAAAAAACTGCGACAACTACCAAAATGCAGAGGTTGAATGGCGATTTTTGCAGTCCAACCATCATAAAAATGAGAATTTTTTGAAAAAAAATTGAATTGTCTGAAACTTTGCAGGGACGTTAATATGGAATCCCTGAGCCTGTACTTCTTACTCAAAGTGGCAGCAAAAAATTATTTTGTGAGTTATGGCCTCTCAAAGTTCAGCAGAATTAATCCAAGAAGATTATTTTTTCTCCCAGTTATATGGGAAAATCTCAAAAAGTTTCTACACTATTACCCTAATTATTTATTACAGTTCGATAGATAATTCATTCATGAATCAAATGAGGTAAGAATCATAATTGCAGAGTCATTTTTGGCGAAATGCGAGCCAAAAAACCG
>OZ012638.1:18926827-18929327 GCA_963942525.1 Ptychoptera contaminata
GTGTATATATGTAAATATATAACATAAAGGCATAGTCTCGTACAATATAATGTTTATTAACATATTTTATTAAATTTAATTACTATATTACCCTAAGCGGGGGATCACTTGGCTCATAGGTCGATGAAGAACGCAGCAAACTGCGCGTCGCCATGTGAACTGCAGGACACATGAACATCGACATTTCGAACGCAAATGGCGGTTCATGCGATGTTATTTAATTAATTTTAATTAACTGCATGAACCACACATGGTTGAGGGTCATTATATTATCATAAATGAACTAGTTTTTATTTATATAAAGACTGCTTAATGTATTATTATATAAATACGTATAATGATATGAAATATTATGATATATAAATTATATTTAACTTCTATATGTCATTAAAATTATTATAAATTTGAATTGAGCATATGAAGTATAAAGATAGATTTATATTGAAAAAAGATTGAAAATTATAATGTGACCTCAACTCATGTGTGACTACCCCCTGAATTTAAGCATATTAATGAGGGGAGGAAAAGAAACTAACTAGGATTCCTTAAGTAGCGGCGAGCGAAACAGGAAAAGCTCAACACATAGTCTTAAACCGTAAAGGTGTACAGATATGCTGTGTATGAAAGAGCCTACTATCTTATAAATATTATAATAAGTTCAAGTCCATCTTGAATGCGGCCATTTACCCATAGAGGGTGCCAGGCCCGTACAACTATTATATATTATAAGAAGGTTTCTTTTTTGAGTCGTGTTGCTTGATAGTGCAGCACAAATATATATATACCTACCCATCGACATCAGACCTCGAATGGTTGACAACCATAGTTAATCGACTTGCCTTCATATATCATGGTACTATAGACCTCATATCATCGGTCCATATACCTACTAGCATAGTCAATCGACTTGCCTTCATATATCATGGTACTATAGACCTCATATCATCGGTCCATATATCTACTAGCATAGTCAATCGACTTGCCTTCATAGTCAATCGACTTGCCTTCATATATCATGGTACTATAGACCTCATATCATCGGTCCATATACCTACTAGCATAGTCAATCGACTTGCCCTCATAGTCGATGACTATACCTACTATGATATACAATAGACCTACCAAGTAGGTATACTATATATCATATATCAAGCCAATAGGTTATCGGTCTTGGCTTGATGATAGTATGATGGTATATCATACTCGGTCTTTACTCTCCTTCCTCTAACCAGAATAAAAACTTATATAAGGAAAGTGGTCTAGCAGGGTTAGAAAATGCACACTTTTCATATAAAAACACACTAAGGAGGCTTGGTGGGGTCTAAAATTTGAAAAATAGGCCTAGGAGGTTGAAATTCGGTATATAGGTACATGGAGGTGTTCTAAGCATACCGAGGTGGTCCCCGATGTCTGCCGGGGTCCGGGGGGCCCGTGGGGGCCGAAAATTTAAATAATAGGCCTAGGAGGTTGAAATTCGGTATATAGGTACATGGAGGTGTTCTAAGCATACCGAGGTGATCCCCGATGTCGGCCGGGGTCCGGGAGGCCCGTGGAGGCCGAAAATTTAAATAATAGGCCTAGAAGATTGAAATTTGGTATATAGGGTCAGGGAGACATGCCAAGAGCTTTGGAGGGGTTCCCGAGGTCCTAAGTTCCGGAGGGATCCGGAAATTTTCAAAATTGTGCTAGAGAGCCAAAACTCGGTACAGGTGATCTACATGGCATGGGGAGTTGCCAAGGAAGTCCAAATTTCCGGGGGCGTCCGGAAAATTCAGGATTGTCCTAGGAAGCTCAAATTTGGTGTACAGGGTCTGTGTAGCATGGCGAGAAGCCCCTCTGGTGCCAAATACCTCCAGATGTCCAAGGGGTCCGGAAAATCAAAAATTCTCCCTGACACTCCAAACTTGGGATTTTGTATCTGGTTGGGACCAGAGCACTCCTCATGATGTTCCTAACTCAAAAAAACTTCTTATTTGCACCACACGTGACTAAACATAATAATATAATATCTTTATACCATAATAACGTTGAATATAATTCGACACCGACCAACATATCGAGGCGCAGCAATTGACACAATTCCCTCATCAGACGGCGACCAACATACCTAGAGGCATCACTTGACACAATTCCCTCATCAGACGCCGACCAACATACCTAGAAGCATCACTTGACACAATTCCCTCATCAGACACCGACCAACATACCTAGAAGCATCACTTGACACAATTCCCTCATCAGACGCCGACCAACATACCTAGAAGCATCACTTGACACAATTCCCTCATCAGACACCGACCAACATATCGAGAAGCATCACAATTTGCATTTCCATCGTTTCCTATAATTTCCATCATAAAATAACGTATATATATTAACATAAGTAATCTGCAACCCATCATCATGCGGCATACGCAACCATATCTAACCATGTCCAATTGACTTTAAAAAAAAACAACGACACGCGTTGTTCCCAAGCGGTCACCCATCTAAGTACTGA
>OZ012638.1:18934327-18941827 GCA_963942525.1 Ptychoptera contaminata
CCTTTTCAACTTTCCCTCACGGTACTTGTTTGCTATCGGTCTCATAGTTATATTTAGCTTTAGATGGAGTTTATCACCCACTTTGTGCTGCACTATCAAGCAACACGACTCAAAAAAGAAACCTTCTTATAATATATAATAGTTGTACGGGCCTGGCACCCTCTATGGGTAAATGGCCGCATTCAAGATGGACTTGAACTTATTATAATATTTATAAGATAGTAGGCTCTTTCATACACAGCATATCTGTACACCTTTACGGTTTAAGACTATGTGTTGAGCTTTTCCTGTTTCGCTCGCCGCTACTTAAGGAATCCTAGTTAGTTTCTTTTCCTCCCCTCATTAATATGCTTAAATTCAGGGGGTAGTCACACATGAGTTGAGGTCACATTATAATTTTCAATCTTTTTTCAATATAAATCTATCTTTATACTTCATATGCTCAATTCAAAATTATAATAATTTTAATGACATATAGAAGTTAAATATAATTTATATATCATAATATTTCATATCATTATACGTATTTATATAATAATACATTAAGCAGTCTTTATATAAATAAAAACTAGTTCATTTATGATAATATAATGACCCTCAACCATGTGTGGTTCATGCAGTTAATTAAAATTAATTAAATAACATCGCATGAACCGCCATTTGCGTTCGAAATGTCGATGTTCATGTGTCCTGCAGTTCACATGGCGACGCGCAGTTTGCTGCGTTCTTCATCGACCTATGAGCCAAGTGATCCCCCGCTTAGGGTAATATAGTAATTAAATTTAATAAAATATGTTAATAAACATTATATTGTACGAGACTATGCCTTTATGTTATATATTTACATATATACACACATATCGACTAGATACGATCATGCATATAGCATGGTGGCATCTCAATACTTTTATGTCTAATATAATTAGAACATATATCGACATGACGATCATATTCGTATTTAACTATGAATATGGTGGTATAATTTGGTTATATATTTATTAGGTTTAAATCAATAATGATCCTTCCGCAGGTTCACCTACGGAAACCTTGTTACGACTTTTACTTCCTCTAAATAATCAAGTTTGGTCAACTTCTGCGAAGCAACCGCAATACACAAGGTATCACGGGGATCGCGTCCGGAGACCTCACTAAATAATTCAATCGGTAGTAGCGACGGGCGGTGTGTACAAAGGGCAGGGACGTAATCAATACGAGCTTATGACTCGCGTTTACTGGGAATTCCAGGTTCATGTAAACAGTTACAGTCTACAATCCCTAGTAAGACAGTATTTGAAAGGTTTACCCGTACCTCTCAGCCTAGGAAACATATTGCAACTCTCATTGTAGCGCGCGTGCAGCCCAGAACATCTAAGGGCATCACAGACCTGTTATTGCTCAATCTCATTATTGCTAGACACAATTTGTCCACTTAAGAAGCTAAGTGTCTCTCCTTATATAATTAACCATTAGATTATTCACATATATCAAGACAAACCAACAGGTATAACTCCACATCACATAGCATAATACATAAATACAAGTATAAATGAATCAGTATGCAATGCTTCAGCGCTATACTCCTGCCAGCATCTATTTAATATATTTGAGTCTCGTTCGTTATCGGAATTAACCAGACAAATCACTCCACGAACTAAGAACGGCCATGCACCCCCACCCATATATTCGAGAAAGAGCTATCAATCTGTCTTACTCATTTATGTTCGGACCTGGTAAGTTTTCCCGTGTTGAGTCAAATTAAGCCGCAGGCTCCACTCCTGGTGGTGCCTTTCCGTCAATTCCTTTAAGTTTCAGCTTTGCAACCATACTTCCCCCGGAGCCCAAAAGCTTTGGTTTCCCGAAAGTTATTGGATGAACCATATTAAGTAGCTACATCCAATTGCTGGCTGGCATTGTTTATGGTTAGAACTAGGGCGGTATCTAATCGCCTTCGAACCTCTAACTTTCGTTCTTGATTAATGAAAACATCTTTGGCAAATGCTTTCGCAATAGTTAGTCTTACTACGGTCCAAGAATTTCACCTCTATCGTAGTAATACTACTGCCCCCAACAGCTTCTATTAATCATTGCCTCTTGGTCTAAAAACCAAATTACAAAATAGAACAGAGACCTTATTTCATTATCCCATGCACTAAATATTTAGGCATAAAGCCTGCTTTAAGCACTTTAATTTGTTCAAAGTAATAGAACCGGTCCACGGCAGCACTCGATTAAGAGCACTGTTCATGGATTTAAAATAATAACCAGGAATTAGGAAATTACTTAAATGGATGGGCGATACAGATAATTCCTTGCTACACGAATGTAACAAAAAGCTAGTGCATCGTTAACCAATCAACCGGCAATACGTTTAAGCAACGGAGTGATGTACACCGACTACGCGGGGTACTACTCGTGCTAAACACAAGTTCAACTACGAACGTTTTAACCGCAACAACTTTAATATACGCTATTGGAGCTGGAGTTACCGCGGCTGCTGGCACCAGACTTGCCCTCCAATTGTTCCTTGTTAAAGGATTTAAAGTGTACTCATTTCAATTACAGGGCCTCGGATATGAGTCCTGTATTGTTATTTTTCGTCACTACCTCCCCGTGCCGGGAGTGGGTAATTTACGCGCCTGCTGCCGTCCTTAGATGTGGTAGCCGTTTCTCGGGCTCCCTCTCCGGAATCGAACCCTGATTCCCCGTTACCCGTTGCAACCATGGTAGTCCTCTACATTACCATCAATAGTTGATAGGGCAGACATTTGAAAGATATGTCGTCGGCACAATGGCCATACGATCAGCAAAGTTATCCAGATTCATGTAAAACAAGCGACCAGTAAACTGATCGATTGGTTTCAATCTAATAAAAGCACACGTCCGTAAGGTTTCGTGTTTTATTGCATGTATTAGCTCTAGAATTACCACAGTTATCCAAGTAAATTTAGATAATCTATTAAACCATAACTGATATAATGAGCCTTTTGCGCTTTCACTTTAATTTAGCTTGTACTTAGACATGCATGGCTTAATCTTTGAGACAAGCATATAACTACTGGCAGGATCAACCAGAATAGTATTTTTACATTTAACCTCAATATTATATATTTGAGTATATTTATTTACTATATGCCAAGGTATTTCCATATATTTTACCAATCAATACGCAAACAGCTAATATCAATATGGTGTATATACATATATACCTTAGGCTATATTTATTATATTTATATATTATTTGTATATTATTTATATATTATATTTATTATTTATCACGATACACAAGTTCTTACTACCATTACTTTCGTATGGTAGACGAATCAAAGCTATATATCGAAGTATAGACCTTATCATCTATACCTCTTCTTACTATTAAAATTAAAAAACTTATATAAGGAAAGTGGCCTCGCAGGGTTAGAAAATGCACACTTTTCATATAAAAACACACTAACGAGGCCTGGTGTCTATACTTTAGTAGGTATATATACCTACCCATCGACATCAGACCTCGAATGGTTGACTACCATAGTTAATCGACTTGCCTTCATAGTCAATCGACTTGCCTTCATATATCATGGTACTATAGACCTCATATCATCGGTCCATATACCTACTAGCTTAGTCAATCGACTTGCCTTCATATACTATAGACCTCATATCATCGGTCCATATACCTACTAGCATAGTCAATCGACTTGCTTTCATATACTATAGACCTCATATCATCGGTCCATATACCTACTAGCATAGTCAATCGACTTGCCTTCATATATCATTGTAACTAAAGACCTCATATCATCGGTCCATATACCTACTAGCATAGTCAATCGACTTGCCTTCATATACTATAGACCTCGTATCATCGGTCCATATACCTACTAGCATAGTCAATCGACTTGCCTTCATAGTCAATCGACTTGCCCTCATAGTCGATGACTATACCTACTATGATATACAATAGACCTACCAAGTATGTATACTATATATCATATATCAAGCCAATAGGTTATCGGTCTTGGCTTGATGATAGTATGATGGTATATCCCACTAAGCCAAAGAACACTGTAATCAACGGTGGAACCTACATTTCTTGGAGTGTTTCTTGGCAACATAGGAAACTACATAGGAACCAACGAATAGTTTGTCGTGTCAATTTTTTTTGCCGTATAACACTAACACATACAACGAACACAAATGCACGTGTATTGGTTATCTAATTGGTATATTGCTGTAATGGTATATTAGTATAATTAGTGGTATAATAAAAAACAATTTAAATTTCATTCTATTACAATTTTTTATTTACTATTTTTTTTATAGTTTTGACATTTAATATTTTGACATTATAAATTTTTTATAAATCATATAGATTTATCTAATATATAAAGTAAAGTCCGATTTTTTCGTGTGTTTCTGTAACATTTTGTAGAGGTGGTAAAAATTGACACTATTTAGGCAGAGGGGGAAGAAACTAAACTATATTATAATAATTCCAACTCACTCTCTTCCTTTTCTATTTTGAAAAAGTACTATTAAAATACCTTTATACCGTTTATCGTTATATTTATATCGTTTTTATTTTATTTATATCGTTTACGCCATTTTTTATACCAGATCCTAAAATTTAAAATTTATTACATTTTTTAACAAAAATACAATAACACATATGCATACATACCTATCACTAGAAATTCTCTTTGTTTGAATGATTCATATGAATGAATATTATTTAATAATTACACTTATAAAATTAGTTACTATTTCTATTTAATAAAACAATTTTAATAGAAAAATAATAAAACTAATGTTCTAATTATTTTAACATTAAACTTTTTTTAAATTGATTCATAAATTCACTTTATTTACTAATTAATTCACAAGCACTAATGAACGATACTTTTACTTTTATTTTAAAATAAATTAGGTAAAACCAGTTTTAAAAGCAAATAGAAAAACTCAAAGTGAAATAATTCTCAATTTTTCTCTCACACTTATATTCTGCAGTACAGCACGTAATTAAAAAAAATATTTCCCCTTAAATGGGTAAACAAAAAAATTTTATCTTTTATAACAAACGGTCATAAAAATTTATATATGTAAAAAATCGGTAGGTAACAATTTTTTCGGTTAAAAGAAAATATACGTAAAATATGCCAAATCCGATTGCGATCGGCGTATGTGTTAGTGAAAAATATTGAAAACCCTTTTAATAGTGAGAACAAAAGAATAGATATGTAAAGTGAAATAGAATCGAAGTTAAAAAGAATCCAACCAATACCTTAAAATTAGTTTTTATTTCAATACTAATCATATAAAAGAGAGATTCCCAACCAAAAATGCATACAAGCAATATTCAACGGGAATTTCCACACAAAATATCATATTAAAAAGTCGTATAGAAAAATCGGCATAACTTCAAAATCGCATATAAACGAAAAAGAATTATTATTTTCTTCTATTAAGTGTTATAAATGCTTTGATTTTTTAAAAATAGGCTTTTAGAAAGTGAACATATACGTAAAACAAAATATAGGCTCTCTGATAAAAACTTTATTTTCATCCCTGAAATAGAATTTTGAATTGCATTAACAATACGTCAAAAGGTTATGGAATTTATTACTTATGTTTATTTTTAATGGGAAAAGGCAAATCGGAGGTTTTAATTATATATAAAAACTAAATATTGTCGGGACTTTAAAAATTAGCATAAACGGGGTTTCATTATATTCAAAACTTTATTTTATTGCCGTGCGAAGCCGAGTAACACCAGCTAGTAAATAATAAATCTTTTAAATTTCCAATTGATTCCTTCCAGTTGTTCGCCATTGTTTCATCCATCATTCCATGATAATGTACATATCTAAATAAAAATTTAATTAATTATAAAATTTTATTAATTTTTATTAAAAATAACATACTCATATTAATTTAATTTCCAAAATTTTTGAATTCTTGCATTCTACCAAAATATTTATTCCAATTCTTTATAATGTACATAATTAAATGAAATTAATTCTAGAAAACAATAGTAATAATTATGATAAATTAAATAAATTAATAAACTAAAAAACAAACCTGATTCCACTTAGAGTCTTCCATTTTGTTTAGTAAATTATAGATGTTGATTTAAATTATCATTCTTGTTATACAGTTCATTATGATTAAAATAATATTAAATGGCTAAAATAATTGGAAAATATTATATATTAATATAACTATTAATACTAAAATAAATTTATTTACCTCAAAATAAATGCAGAAAATCGTCAATCACATTTCGTACGTCTTATTTATTACACGATAAAACACAACTAATTTTTTCACCTTTTTGTGTGAATACTCTTTGTGTAAACATGCCTAAATAAATAATACAGTAAAAAACTGTACGAATTTTATTTTTTGAATAATCTTTGCTAAGTATACCAATTTAGTTTATTATAGTTAAGTTTTATCTGTTAGGAACAGTGTAAAAAAAATATTCTATACAAAAAATATACCAATTCGATTGCGGTAGGCGTATTTTTTAGTGAAAAATATTGAAAGAGGAACAGTTCTGCTTTATTATTGTTGTTTTATGTGTATTTTGTTGTTGTTATTATTTTGACTGTTGGTTATGTTTCGTAGGGTTCATACTCGGTCTTTACTCTCCTTCCTCTAACCAGAATAAAAACTTATATAAGGAAAGTGGTCTAGCAGGGTTAGAAAATGCACACTTTTCATATAAAAACACACTAAGGTGGGGTCTAAAATTTGAAAAATAGGCCTAGGAGGTTGAAATTCGGTATATAGGTACATGGAGGTGTTCTAAGCATACCGAGGTGGTCCCCGATGTCGGCCGGGGTCCGGGGGGCCCGTGGGGGCCGAAAATTTAAATAATAGGCCTAGGAGGTTGAAATTCGGTATATAGGTACATGGAGGTGTTCTAAGCATACCGAGGTGGTCCCCGATGTCGGCCGGGGTCCCGGGGGCCCGTGGAGGCCGAAAATTTAAATAATAGGCCTGGGAGGTTGAAATTCGGTATATAGGTACATGGAGGTGTTCTAAGCATACCGAGGTGATCCCCGATGTCGGCCGGGGCCCGGGAGGCCCGTGGAGGCCGAAAATTTAAATAATAGGCCTAGAAGATTGAAATTTGGTATATAGGGTCAGGGAGACATGCCAAGAGCTTTGGAGGGGTTCCCGAGGTCCTAAGTTCCGGAGGGATCCGGAAATTTTCAAAATTGTGCTAGAGAGCCAAAACTCGGTACAGGTGATCTACATGGCATGGGGAGTTGCCAAGGAAGTCCAAATTTCCGGGGGCGTCCGGAAAATTCAGGATTGTCCTAGGAAGCTCAAATTTGGTGTACAGGGTCTGTGTAGCATGGCGAGAAGCCCCTCTGGTGCCAAATACCTCCAGATGTCCAAGGGGTCCGGAAAATCAAAAATTCTCCCTGACACTCCAAACTTGGGATTTTGTATCTGGTTGGGACCAGAGCACTCCTCATGATGTTCCTAACTCAA
>OZ012638.1:18946827-18954327 GCA_963942525.1 Ptychoptera contaminata
CTCAAAGTATGCCTCTATGTCATAATGACACTATTGAGACATCCCGGGTTGGCATTACATAATAAAATATTACATAGTTAAACCCATAATAGTTATGTTAATTATGCTTTTGAATTTATAATTTAATATATATCCAATAACTTGCATATATGCTAGACTCCTTAGTCCGTGTTTCAAGACGGGTCCCGAAGGTATCCCAAACATATTCGTTGCTGATCAGATATATACACATCACATAAATGTGACACACATAAAGTGTATAGTATTATCTTTAAAAACCATCAATTATATTTAACAGAATAAACATATATTGCAAAAAAATTTACAATAAAATATCATAACTTTTACAAACATATAACGTCTATTCTTATGTCAAATTATTAATGGATCGCAACGTCTTCAAGGGAAAAGTGCATATTAGAGATTATTATAAAAATAATTCTAACATTGAATTTCCCCTTTCAGATATTCGGGTTCAACGGGCTTAACCCCTAAGCGGTTTCACGTACTATTTAACTCTCTATTCAGAGTCCTTTTCAACTTTCCCTCACGGTACTTGTTTGCTATCGGTCTCATAGTTATATTTAGCTTTAGATGGAGTTTATCACCCACTTTGTGCTGCACTATCAAGCAACACGACTCAAAAAAGAAACCTTCTTATAATATATAATAGTTGTACGGGCCTGGCACCCTCTATGGGTAAATGGCCGCATTCAAGATGGACTTGAACTTATTATAATATTTATAAGATAGTAGGCTCTTTCATACACAGCATATCTGTACACCTTTACGGTTTAAGACTATGTGTTGAGCTTTTCCTGTTTCGCTCGCCGCTACTTAAGGAATCCTAGTTAGTTTCTTTTCCTCCCCTCATTAATATGCTTAAATTCAGGGGGTAGTCACACATGAGTTGAGGTCACATTATAATTTTCAATCTTTTTTCAATATAAATCTATCTTTATACTTCATATGCTCAATTCAAAATTATAATAATTTTAATGACATATAGAAGTTAAATATAATTTATATATCATAATATTTCATATCATTATACGTATTTATATAATAATACATTAAGCAGTCTTTATATAAATAAAAACTAGTTCATTTATGATAATATAATGACCCTCAACCATGTGTGGTTCATGCAGTTAATTAAAATTAATTAAATAACATCGCATGAACCGCCATTTGCGTTCGAAATGTCGATGTTCATGTGTCCTGCAGTTCACATGGCGACGCGCAGTTTGCTGCGTTCTTCATCGACCTATGAGCCAAGTGATCCCCCGCTTAGGGTAATATAGTAATTAAATTTAATAAAATATGTTAATAAACATTATATTGTACGAGACTATGCCTTTATGTTATATATTTACATATATACACACATATCGACTAGATACGATCATGCATATAGCATGGTGGCATCTCAATACTTTTATGTCTAATATAATTAGAACATATATCGACATGACGATCATATTCGTATTTAACTATGAATATGGTGGTATAATTTGGTTATATATTTATTAGGTTTAAATCAATAATGATCCTTCCGCAGGTTCACCTACGGAAACCTTGTTACGACTTTTACTTCCTCTAAATAATCAAGTTTGGTCAACTTCTGCGAAGCAACCGCAATACACAAGGTATCACGGGGATCGCGTCCGGAGACCTCACTAAATAATTCAATCGGTAGTAGCGACGGGCGGTGTGTACAAAGGGCAGGGACGTAATCAATACGAGCTTATGACTCGCGTTTACTGGGAATTCCAGGTTCATGTAAACAGTTACAGTCTACAATCCCTAGTAAGACAGTATTTGAAAGGTTTACCCGTACCTCTCAGCCTAGGAAACATATTGCAACTCTCATTGTAGCGCGCGTGCAGCCCAGAACATCTAAGGGCATCACAGACCTGTTATTGCTCAATCTCATTATTGCTAGACACAATTTGTCCACTTAAGAAGCTAAGTGTCTCTCCTTATATAATTAACCATTAGATTATTCACATATATCAAGACAAACCAACAGGTATAACTCCACATCACATAGCATAATACATAAATACAAGTATAAATGAATCAGTATGCAATGCTTCAGCGCTATACTCCTGCCAGCATCTATTTAATATATTTGAGTCTCGTTCGTTATCGGAATTAACCAGACAAATCACTCCACGAACTAAGAACGGCCATGCACCCCCACCCATATATTCGAGAAAGAGCTATCAATCTGTCTTACTCATTTATGTTCGGACCTGGTAAGTTTTCCCGTGTTGAGTCAAATTAAGCCGCAGGCTCCACTCCTGGTGGTGCCTTTCCGTCAATTCCTTTAAGTTTCAGCTTTGCAACCATACTTCCCCCGGAGCCCAAAAGCTTTGGTTTCCCGAAAGTTATTGGATGAACCATATTAAGTAGCTACATCCAATTGCTGGCTGGCATTGTTTATGGTTAGAACTAGGGCGGTATCTAATCGCCTTCGAACCTCTAACTTTCGTTCTTGATTAATGAAAACATCTTTGGCAAATGCTTTCGCAATAGTTAGTCTTACTACGGTCCAAGAATTTCACCTCTATCGTAGTAATACTACTGCCCCCAACAGCTTCTATTAATCATTGCCTCTTGGTCTAAAAACCAAATTACAAAATAGAACAGAGACCTTATTTCATTATCCCATGCACTAAATATTTAGGCATAAAGCCTGCTTTAAGCACTTTAATTTGTTCAAAGTAATAGAACCGGTCCACGGCAGCACTCGATTAAGAGCACTGTTCATGGATTTAAAATAATAACCAGGAATTAGGAAATTACTTAAATGGATGGGCGATACAGATAATTCCTTGCTACACGAATGTAACAAAAAGCTAGTGCATCGTTAACCAATCAACCGGCAATACGTTTAAGCAACGGAGTGATGTACACCGACTACGCGGGGTACTACTCGTGCTAAACACAAGTTCAACTACGAACGTTTTAACCGCAACAACTTTAATATACGCTATTGGAGCTGGAGTTACCGCGGCTGCTGGCACCAGACTTGCCCTCCAATTGTTCCTTGTTAAAGGATTTAAAGTGTACTCATTTCAATTACAGGGCCTCGGATATGAGTCCTGTATTGTTATTTTTCGTCACTACCTCCCCGTGCCGGGAGTGGGTAATTTACGCGCCTGCTGCCGTCCTTAGATGTGGTAGCCGTTTCTCGGGCTCCCTCTCCGGAATCGAACCCTGATTCCCCGTTACCCGTTGCAACCATGGTAGTCCTCTACATTACCATCAATAGTTGATAGGGCAGACATTTGAAAGATATGTCGTCGGCACAATGGCCATACGATCAGCAAAGTTATCCAGATTCATGTAAAACAAGCGACCAGTAAACTGATCGATTGGTTTCAATCTAATAAAAGCACACGTCCGTAAGGTTTCGTGTTTTATTGCATGTATTAGCTCTAGAATTACCACAGTTATCCAAGTAAATTTAGATAATCTATTAAACCATAACTGATATAATGAGCCTTTTGCGCTTTCACTTTAATTTAGCTTGTACTTAGACATGCATGGCTTAATCTTTGAGACAAGCATATAACTACTGGCAGGATCAACCAGAATAGTATTTTTACATTTAACCTCAATATTATATATTTGAGTATATTTATTTACTATATGCCAAGGTATTTCCATATATTTTACCAATCAATACGCAAACAGCTAATATCAATATGGTGTATATACATATATACCTTAGGCTATATTTATTATATTTATATATTATTTGTATATTATTTATATATTATATTTATTATTTATCACGATACACAAGTTCTTACTACCATTACTTTCGTATGGTAGACGAATCAAAGCTATATATCGAAGTATAGACCTTATCATCTATACCTCTTCTTACTATTAAAATTAAAAAACTTATATAAGGAAAGTGGCCTCGCAGGGTTAGAAAATGCACACTTTTCATATAAAAACACACTAACGAGGCCTGGTGTCTATACTTTAGTAGGTATATATACCTACCCATCGACATCAGACCTCGAATGGTTGACTACCATAGTTAATCGACTTGCCTTCATAGTCAATCGACTTGCCTTCATATATCATGGTACTATAGACCTCATATCATCGGTCCATATACCTACTAGCTTAGTCAATCGACTTGCCTTCATATACTATAGACCTCATATCATCGGTCCATATACCTACTAGCATAGTCAATCGACTTGCTTTCATATACTATAGACCTCATATCATCGGTCCATATACCTACTAGCATAGTCAATCGACTTGCCTTCATATATCATTGTAACTAAAGACCTCATATCATCGGTCCATATACCTACTAGCATAGTCAATCGACTTGCCTTCATATACTATAGACCTCGTATCATCGGTCCATATACCTACTAGCATAGTCAATCGACTTGCCTTCATAGTCAATCGACTTGCCCTCATAGTCGATGACTATACCTACTATGATATACAATAGACCTACCAAGTATGTATACTATATATCATATATCAAGCCAATAGGTTATCGGTCTTGGCTTGATGATAGTATGATGGTATATCCCACTAAGCCAAAGAACACTGTAATCAACGGTGGAACCTACATTTCTTGGAGTGTTTCTTGGCAACATAGGAAACTACATAGGAACCAACGAATAGTTTGTCGTGTCAATTTTTTTTGCCGTATAACACTAACACATACAACGAACACAAATGCACGTGTATTGGTTATCTAATTGGTATATTGCTGTAATGGTATATTAGTATAATTAGTGGTATAATAAAAAACAATTTAAATTTCATTCTATTACAATTTTTTATTTACTATTTTTTTTATAGTTTTGACATTTAATATTTTGACATTATAAATTTTTTATAAATCATATAGATTTATCTAATATATAAAGTAAAGTCCGATTTTTTCGTGTGTTTCTGTAACATTTTGTAGAGGTGGTAAAAATTGACACTATTTAGGCAGAGGGGGAAGAAACTAAACTATATTATAATAATTCCAACTCACTCTCTTCCTTTTCTATTTTGAAAAAGTACTATTAAAATACCTTTATACCGTTTATCGTTATATTTATATCGTTTTTATTTTATTTATATCGTTTACGCCATTTTTTATACCAGATCCTAAAATTTAAAATTTATTACATTTTTTAACAAAAATACAATAACACATATGCATACATACCTATCACTAGAAATTCTCTTTGTTTGAATGATTCATATGAATGAATATTATTTAATAATTACACTTATAAAATTAGTTACTATTTCTATTTAATAAAACAATTTTAATAGAAAAATAATAAAACTAATGTTCTAATTATTTTAACATTAAACTTTTTTTAAATTGATTCATAAATTCACTTTATTTACTAATTAATTCACAAGCACTAATGAACGATACTTTTACTTTTATTTTAAAATAAATTAGGTAAAACCAGTTTTAAAAGCAAATAGAAAAACTCAAAGTGAAATAATTCTCAATTTTTCTCTCACACTTATATTCTGCAGTACAGCACGTAATTAAAAAAAATATTTCCCCTTAAATGGGTAAACAAAAAAATTTTATCTTTTATAACAAACGGTCATAAAAATTTATATATGTAAAAAATCGGTAGGTAACAATTTTTTCGGTTAAAAGAAAATATACGTAAAATATGCCAAATCCGATTGCGATCGGCGTATGTGTTAGTGAAAAATATTGAAAACCCTTTTAATAGTGAGAACAAAAGAATAGATATGTAAAGTGAAATAGAATCGAAGTTAAAAAGAATCCAACCAATACCTTAAAATTAGTTTTTATTTCAATACTAATCATATAAAAGAGAGATTCCCAACCAAAAATGCATACAAGCAATATTCAACGGGAATTTCCACACAAAATATCATATTAAAAAGTCGTATAGAAAAATCGGCATAACTTCAAAATCGCATATAAACGAAAAAGAATTATTATTTTCTTCTATTAAGTGTTATAAATGCTTTGATTTTTTAAAAATAGGCTTTTAGAAAGTGAACATATACGTAAAACAAAATATAGGCTCTCTGATAAAAACTTTATTTTCATCCCTGAAATAGAATTTTGAATTGCATTAACAATACGTCAAAAGGTTATGGAATTTATTACTTATGTTTATTTTTAATGGGAAAAGGCAAATCGGAGGTTTTAATTATATATAAAAACTAAATATTGTCGGGACTTTAAAAATTAGCATAAACGGGGTTTCATTATATTCAAAACTTTATTTTATTGCCGTGCGAAGCCGAGTAACACCAGCTAGTAAATAATAAATCTTTTAAATTTCCAATTGATTCCTTCCAGTTGTTCGCCATTGTTTCATCCATCATTCCATGATAATGTACATATCTAAATAAAAATTTAATTAATTATAAAATTTTATTAATTTTTATTAAAAATAACATACTCATATTAATTTAATTTCCAAAATTTTTGAATTCTTGCATTCTACCAAAATATTTATTCCAATTCTTTATAATGTACATAATTAAATGAAATTAATTCTAGAAAACAATAGTAATAATTATGATAAATTAAATAAATTAATAAACTAAAAAACAAACCTGATTCCACTTAGAGTCTTCCATTTTGTTTAGTAAATTATAGATGTTGATTTAAATTATCATTCTTGTTATACAGTTCATTATGATTAAAATAATATTAAATGGCTAAAATAATTGGAAAATATTATATATTAATATAACTATTAATACTAAAATAAATTTATTTACCTCAAAATAAATGCAGAAAATCGTCAATCACATTTCGTACGTCTTATTTATTACACGATAAAACACAACTAATTTTTTCACCTTTTTGTGTGAATACTCTTTGTGTAAACATGCCTAAATAAATAATACAGTAAAAAACTGTACGAATTTTATTTTTTGAATAATCTTTGCTAAGTATACCAATTTAGTTTATTATAGTTAAGTTTTATCTGTTAGGAACAGTGTAAAAAAAATATTCTATACAAAAAATATACCAATTCGATTGCGGTAGGCGTATTTTTTAGTGAAAAATATTGAAAGAGGAACAGTTCTGCTTTATTATTGTTGTTTTACGTGTATTTTGTTGTTGTTATTATTTTGACTGTTGGTTATGTTTCGTAGGGTTCATACTCGGTCTTTACTCTCCTTCCTCTAACCAGAATAAAAACTTATATAAGGAAAGTGGTCTAGCAGGGTTAGAAAATGCACACTTTTCATATAAAAACACACTAAGGTGGGGTCTAAAATTTGAAAAATAGGCCTAGGAGGTTGAAATTCGGTATATAGGTACATGGAGGTGTTCTAAGCATACCGAGGTGGTCCCCGATGTCGGCCGGGGTCCGGGGGGCCCGTGGGGGCCGAAAATTTAAATAATAGGCCTAGGAGGTTGAAATTCGGTATATAGGTACATGGAGGTGTTCTAAGCATACCGAGGTGGTCCCCGATGTCGGCCGGGGTCCCGGGGGC